>JAVHNF010000454.1:8257-20245 GCA_034783455.1 Micropsitta finschii | reverse complement strand
ATTTGTGTTGGCAGTGTTTTCAAGATGCTAGTGTATGTATCATTGTTCTACATTGAGATAATCTTTTGGAATGAGCTCAGGAACTTGACTCCTTATGCTGGCTGGAAAGCTGCATCCTCTGAGGTAGCCTCCTGCCTCAGATGGATAGGGTGATACCTGTTCAGTGCCTAACTATAAAGTAAGTTGGAATCAGCATTACAGTTAAGTCTTTTCATTTTAAAATACTATTTGAATCCACTAATATAAGGTGAAGATCTGTTAACAAAATGATATTTAACTGCTTTTCAGTGGTGGCGAGAATGATGATGACTCTGACCAGAACTGGAAACCACCAGAAAATAACCTGATCCAGAAGTTAATAGCACAGATTGAATATTACTTCTCAGATGAGAACCTTGAGAAAGATGCCTTCCTTCTAAAGCATGTCAGAAGAAATAAGATGGGCTATGTCAGTGTTAAACTCCTCACTTCTTTTAAGAAAGTAAGCTAATGTTTTAAGTCTGAAAGTGCCTTGTGTAAGCCTGATGAATCTAAAACATTAGGAGAAATGAAATAAAAGTAACTTATTTTATAGAGGCAGTTTTACTGTCTTTATCTGCTTCTCATTAGTTGATTCAGTTTTGATGTGTTGGCTAGGTTTGTTCTCATGCAGAACTTTAACTGCTGAACTCATTCATAATTGCCATGGGAAATCACAGGCTTTTAAGCAACTATGCTTTCAAATTATTGTTCTAGGAAAGAATAGAGCATAGTAAAAAGGACACTGGATAAGACATTTCTAGATCAGCTGCTTGTAGGAAACTAAATAATCCTGGTAAAGTTACTCTTGTCTCTGAGAAGGGATGGTGAATCTGACCTTTGCAGTAGAAACTAGCTGGTAACTGAAGTCATTTAAAAGTGAGGTGGGGTTTATTTATTTATTTATTTGCAGTAGGAACCTCTATGTAAACATGCATGTAACTGATGCCTAAGATTACATTAGAAACATTTTGTCAAGATTGTCTGACAGTTTTGCATAGTTATTCAACCTAGAAAACTTTGGCACCCCAGTTTCTTCAAACCAAACAGATTATACCAATAACAGATAAACTCTTCAAAACAGTCCTTGGAGAAGTTTGGGGTTTTTTTAAACTGAAGTTTTTGAAGGAGGAAAATCAGTTCAATAAATGAAGTCCTTAACTTAGAAATACTGTTCATTTGGCAAATTTTGCAAAGTAAAACCCACAGAATGTGCATATTGGTCACAGTTCAGACCTAGATATGAAATGTCTGAACATGACTTGAGCAGGCTTTAAGATGAAGTAATGATTTTAGTTTCTATTTTCAGTAAATTCAACAGGACATGAGCTTTATAGGAGCTCATTGAGGCCAATTATAGCGAGAAAACAGTTTGCTTTCTCCAGTCAAGCGTGCTACATGGAACTTAAATCCACGTTCCTGGACTGCCTACAGTCCTTGTAGACTAAGGCAGATGTTTTGCATCTGCCTTAGACTTTCTGTAATTAGTTTGACTGGGTTTGATCACTAGGGCTGCTTAACACATGTTTGTTTTCAAGGTGAAACACCTCACCCATGACTGGAGAACCACAGCCTATGCACTGAAGTACTCAGACTCTCTTGAGCTCAATGATGATAACAAAAAGGTTAGAAGAAACACTCCAGTTCCAGTGTTTCCAAGCGAAAACCTCCCTACCAGGATGTTACTGGTGTATGATATCCACATGATTTCTGAACTGCAGACTCTTAAACAAGAAAATGGATGCATGCAAGAAAGGATAATGGAGTATCTCCTGAAGGCCTTTGTAACTTTTGGTGTAATTTCATCAGTTCGTATTCTCAAGCCTGGTAAGGACCTACCACCCGATATCAGGAGGGTCAGCAGTCGGTACACCCAACTGGGAACTCAGGAGTGTGCAATTATAGAATTTGAAGAAGTAGATGCTGCTGTACGTGCTCATGATTTTATGTGTGCTGAAAAGAAAGAGACTGGCATGAAAGTTGTCCTAATAGGCATGAAACCTCCAAAGAAAAAGGTTCCGAAAGACAAGAATCGTGGTGAAGGTACCAGCAAGGGTCTTCAGAAGGCTAGATCCCTTAATAAGAGAGTTGAGGAACTTCAGATAGTTGGTGATGAATCTTCAGCAAACAGCTCTTCTGACCCAGACAGTAATCCTGCATCACCACTGTCAGGACGCAAAAGTACTGCAACAAATACTACACGTAATTTGAGCCCGGTCATTCACCCAAATGACCGTTTGAGTCCTAATGTGTCACCCAGATCGAGTCCTTGGAACAGTCCATCTTCATTAAGAAAAGTAACCAAAAAGTCTCCTCTGGCTGAAGACCGCAAACTTAACCCAAGCACTAGCCCTGAAATTCCAAGGAAGTGTACAGATTATTCCTCGGATAGCAGTATCACTCCTTCTGGTAGCCCCTGGGTACAGAGAAGAAAAGCTCAAACTCTATCACAAGAGAAGAGTCCCATCACTAGTCCCATATTGGTTCAGAAAATACAAAAAGCAGATGGTCTACCTGTAGGGGTGCTGCGGCTGCCTAAAGGCCCTGATGGCACTAAAGGATTCCACAATGGATATGAAAGAAGGAAGGCTACGAAGGACACGTAAATTATTCTTTAAAAACAATCTTACAAATCAGGCAACTGCTTTTGTTCAAGCCTGGTTAAGAACTGTCATTTGAATGAATGAGTTAAGTCAGTATTTAACTGTAAAAGATTTTGTATTCATATAGAGACTTAATCTATATTTGTATATTCACAGAATCCCAGAATAGTTGAGGTTGGAAGACATCTCCAGAGATGAAATTCAGTCCACTTTCCTTTGCTCAAGCAGGGTCCACAACAGGTCACTTAGGATTTTTAACATCTGCAAGGATAGACACTCCCCAACCTATTCGGGCAGTGTGTGCCTATGTTCAACCATCCACACAGTAAAAAAGTGTTCTGTTCAGGTGGAATTTCCTGTATTTCTGTTTGTGCCCCTTTTCCTGTTACTGACTATTGCTGAGAGAAGCCTAGCTCCATTTTCACTCCTTCCCATCAGATACTAGAAACATTGAGATATGCCCCCTGAACCTTCTCCAGGTCTCTCACAGGAGAGATGCACCAGTCTCAATCATCTTGTGCACTTACCTAATGCAGTGCCAATACCTGCATTACTACTTTTTTAATGTATTAGTTTGAAATTCCAAAATATAGAAACAGGCATATAAATCATTAATGTAACTACATTGTTTGCAAAGCTATAATCCTTACGAGCAGTGTGTAAATACAGTTGAGTGGTTGTATTATGATCAGCTGTGTTATCATAAGGAGTAGAAATCTTGAAGACTTTCTCGGAAAGAACTCTGAGAAACTTACAATACAGTAAGCAGTTGCTCCCTGCTTGCTTACATCTCCAAAGACAGCATTGTTTAGTAGGACCAAAGTGTATTTTCATGTAATGTGAATGGAGACTGAGTACTAGAGACTGTTCTCTAAGTGTTCTCTCACATAATCAGATGGAAATAAATGAAAATATTAACTTGGTATAGATCTATTTTGTTTTCTTTAAAAATAAGTTGAGCTGAACCTGAACAGATGCTTAAACCTCATCTTCCACCATGTGAAATTTTAGAAAGTTACCTGAAATTCCCACTGTGTTCAGGGGGTTGGGGAAAAAGAGGTGCTCTGCCATTACTGATGGTTACTCAAATGGTGATGCTTCACTCCAACTGTATTTCACAGTCCTTTTTATATAATATTGGAAACTAAACAATGGGTATGTCACTGTTAACTGAATTTAACAAGCAGGCTCAGCAAGAAGTACTTAAATGAAAATTTAAGCCAAAGAAGGAATCTCTCTGCTTTACTTATAAAAGTTATACTCCTGAAAAACAGCCCAGTGATAATAAGGTTAAGTCCCAGCTTCTAATGGACAACATGGGAACTGTGCACAAGTTCAAATCAGACAATGATTCTTCATTCCAAAACTTCTGCCCAACCTTTCCAGCTTTCATTTCCACTCTAAGCATAACACTTCTGCAGTGTAAGTAAGCGCACTGACACACAGTTAGAAACCTATATACTGAAATCCCCCTGTTCTGTGTATCATTCCTTAGACACCCAAATATATTTCTGGTTTTTTTACTTTACACAAATAGAATCCTCCAAGTTACCTCTTGACTCCCATTATCAGCCAAGGCACTATAAATACCATTAAACACAAAGTGGTGATCTGCAGTAAGTGACAGGGTAAGAGTCTTCAGGAGAGTAATTCTGTAACTCTAGCTTACATACAGCAGCACTGTTTCACTATGTATTCAGAATGCTTGTTTCACTAATAATTAAAAGAGGGTTTTTTAGTTATAAACCTGTGCGGCATCCATGTGTCATCTTGTACCAACCTGTCTGGGGACAGTACTACACCTGATGCAAGCCTGCATTTTGAAGACACACAGAAGTCAATTAAACGGAAACACTGAGAACCATATGTAATAGTACACAATGTTAAAAATTTCCTAAGACTGTATGCTTGCAGGGAAAAAAGGAAGTTGAAACCAACAGCATTTACCAGGGCTATGCTCTCTGACTGAACCCATCTACATGTCATATTCAACATGTAAACATTAGAAATCAAACCAACTTCTATCTAACAGTTTTAAACTAAAAATCTGATCGGACAGTAATGATGAGTCAAAAGTTTTACACTTGGTAGATAACAGAGGATGATCCTTTAGTAAATGAAAGGGATGTTGACAGTTTTTCTTCACTGATGAACCAAATACCAATACTGAAGAGTTATTAGAAGGTCACAACATATCAAAATGTTCTAATACTTACAAGAGAATGCCATCCCGAGTGCAGACCTGCTTACCCAGAGACTGAAATACACATACTGCAGCATTCCAGAAAGTTGCGCAACATGTCTTCAGAGAGCTTTAGCTTTTCAATAAGGATCAAGAATACACTTACCATTTTTGTAGAAGGAAAATATAGACAAGCTTGATCAAACAGCAAGTGATAATGTGACTTCTTCAAAGATAATGTGATCAGTGAAACTATTTGGAAAGTAAAGTAGTGTTTACGGATAGTCAAGATCTTATTCTGTAAGATCTTATTCTGAGGTCAGACAAGAATATATAAAATCACAGTTCTGTTTCACATAATTTCCCCCCCATCTCCAAAAGAAATTATTTCTGCTTGGAAAGCATCCTATGGCAAGCTCAGGTCACCACACACACATAACCAGCTTCTCTGCTAGCCTCCGCCTGCCTTTTTTTTTTTCCTCCTTTTCATTTCTTGCTGCCACTTGGGGCCAGAACAAGTACTTAATGCTGACTGTATTAAAAAAGATGAGCAGAAGTCGTGAGCAGCTTTTGTGACATTGTACTTATATTCAGTATTCCTTGTAGAGCCCAGATCATTTGCTTGTTTAATTAAGCAATGTAAAAATATTCTAGGTACAAAATACCTTCTCTCTGGATACTTTCTATACCAGGTAGCAATGTCTAGTCTTAGACACTGTCGCACGGGTGCCTTCATATATATTTTGATATCTTGATATCAAAATACAGATGCAGAAACACACCGAGTGAAGCTGTCCCTGACTGAACCAAGGAGCACTGCTGTCAGAACAGGACAGAACAGAGGTGATGGTGCCTGCAGCCAGCAGGTCCGCTCAAGGCGCTCCCAATTGCTAAATCCTTCAGCAGGTTACACATGCTTCTCTTCTGAAGATCTCAGATACAACACACTTGAAGCAGTCAGTTGGAAAACCTGGGAGATTAAAGCTGGGTTTACTGTTTTGGTTTTTTTTTTCCAAGAAACCAACAGCAAATGTAAAAAGCATTTTAAGAATTAGACCATCTCTCCCAAGTAGCTCACAATTTACCAAGGCATTCAAGATTCCTAACTTTGTCTAAATACTGCCAGTGCTAAATGCATCAATAGACACTGCCACCCCTGCTACACAATCCACAGGAGCCTTCAGTCATGCATGTACACCAATGCAATATTTTATTCCTTTGGGACAAATATTACATTCTCCCTGAGTTTGTTTCTGTCTTCATGTTTAATCAATGGCTCAAAACTTTAGTTTAAAACCAATACAATACACAAATATACACACCATACAGACAAACTGCTTGGCATAATGTTGCCAACAGAAACATTTTAAACCCTATCAGCTGTGCCTGCAGTTTGCTCCAGCTCCCAGATGTTTGTAGTACGATGATGTATTTCACCTAAGAACATTTTGAAAAGGCCATATCAACTGGACAAAAACAACGTGACAACACACCTGCAATTTTAGTCACTAGTTGACAGCCCTTCCCAATTACTGAATACGGACTTCTGTTCTCACAAAGGACGTATTTCTGTTGTCTTCATTCTGCACAGGCACAGTTTATGGGATGGATTTATAAACCTGAAGTCTGAATAAAGTCAGGAACTTCAGTAAAAAATGCTTATTATGTGAGCTAATACACCCAAGCTGTTCAGAACAACGGTTTGATCAATCAAACAGAGTTGGCTTCAACCTATCCCATTGCTCCCTCAGCTTTGATTTTACTACATTTGAAGCAAAGATATAGTTGATGGAGTCATAGGAAAGATCCCACATCTGTGATCGAGTCAGATTAAATGTTTTCGCAACCAGCTCGTATTCTTGCGATAGATCTGTCGCAAAGACGCCTTTATCATCAGTCTGGAGTTAAATTGAAAGAAAAGAAAAAGGTTGAATTAATTCCTGTACATCAAAAAGGGTTTTTTTCTACACATTACAAACCAGTTTATCTTGCTGATGTACATTCTATTCCACAGTTCTTTCATCTGTTGGAAATTATTTCATACTTTATTTGCCCTATTTCCACTCAAAGTTAATGAATCATTCAATCATACATGAAAACTTCTTAAAATGATGGCACAATTTATCAAGAGAATAGGGATTTGTTATTAAAATTTCTGCAAAGATGGCTATCAAATGATGCATACATTCAAGCTGTCAATATGTGCAGGTCTCCTTATTCCTCTTTCCCCTTTCCTTAGATCTGGGCACTAGAGCATACTCTCTATTCCTGTATCTTCAGAGGAGGAGTTGTCTCACCCTCTCCCTTGGTATCAGCTAGCACAATTTCTTGATACTGACTGAAGCACTAGGCTAGCATCAAAAACATAGGATCGAAAGCCACCTAAAGATTATTAATCTAAAAGGAGTAAATTCAGATTATTTTAGGGTTATTGAGATGATCTATTTGAAACTCAGAGTACTTATGTTCCCATAGAGGAGAATGCTAACTACATCCTGTTAAGATGCTGTAATATCTTCTTCTATTACTCTTGTTTTTATAGGCCTTTATGTGCCGATAAAAACAAGTCATGTTTTCTTGCATGACTTCATTGGTTATCTAAACTTTTCACAGCTGAAAATCTCTGAAGATAATCTCTAGTCATGAATTATTTTTCACCTGCTACAACAGAGTTAAACTCCAGAATAAATACTTCATACTATAAAGGATTGAGGCTAATTGTAATAGTAAGCACAAAATATACATACACACATTTGGAAAATGCTGCTAATTACAGGGGTTAAACCAACAGGATGATAGTAAAATTCTGCCAATGGCAGCAAAAGTACTTGGCACCTCAACACTTAAGGACTTGAATTAGCTGTCAAAAATACTCTGGAACTCTCATCCAGCAGTAAATACCCAGGTAAGCACAAGCTTACATGCAAATACTGGGCCAGTATATTTAAGAGAAATCTGTCAGTATGCAAACAGTTAAGAAATTCATTGCATGTACAGTTGATAATCTTGTCTATACAGAAAAAAGGTCTTGCTTTACAATAAAACCAAAAGAAATACTAGAGATTACAATTGGTATTACAAGCATTTCTCAAACAGAACATTATGATTTCCTACAGGCAGATTATTTGCTATAAGGTCAGAAATAGTAAGTGATCCACAAAAATATGCACACCTCCAACTGGTTCTTTGCCTAAATATATGATTAAAAACAAAAAACTCACACAAAGCACTGTAGGGTGGCCCATGTTGTACCAGTATCCAAAATGGTGTTTGTCACAGGAAGGCACTGTCTGAGTTTTGATGTTTGATGTCATGCAAAGTTCTCAGGGGAAAGAAAGAAGAAACGAGCATAGATACCAAAACAGAAGACATGTTTCTGATACATTCATTGACTTATTTCTATTCTTGAGTGAGAACTACAGTCAGCTATTGTTGTTTCTTCTTAACTACTGGCTGGGTACAAAATTTTAGGGTGCTTGCAAACCAGAAACACCACACAGCCTTGCACAGTTACTAGAAGTTGTAATTTAGTTTTGTTTTCATCCGAGACATCAATTGTGTGCTGCCACAAATATGGCAAAATCACAAAAGTGTTACCAGCACACCTTTATAGGCAATTCTCTCACATACACTGACAGATACATGGTTTGAAGCTATGTCTGGTCAAAGACACATCAGAGTTAGTACATCAGCAGTACATATAATAGTCTGAAATCCAGAGATCACCAAATAATTTTCTTAACTTTCACCCTTACCAATGGGTATCTGATTCTGCTGAACAAGTAGCACCAACTCTTCTGAATCTGCAGAGTTGAGAAATGTTCATGTCTAATTCTATCAGGAGGCAGGCCCAGGAGGATTTTAGTCTCCTCTTCTTGATTTGGAATCTAGAGAGGATATATTTTACATTCTGTCAAGGCAGCATAAACCAGCACATAAAATAATTACAGACATCAAATTCTTTTTCCACAGCATATCTTATCCAAAAGAAAGCATCAGTGAGACTAAATATCTGCATTACTTCCCTATAAAGAAACAAGCAGGACATGGAAATGACTTTCAGCTTGGAATTACAAACTGAAGAAGCTGTAATCCTAAACCAGTGTAAAAAACAGATGATGGCTTTTGCGGTTCTGAAATACTTTCAGTTGGAGGCATTAGATCAGCTTTGTATGCCAGTTTCAGAACTACTCTGTCAAGACTACCTTTAACACTTGTTTTACAAAGGGATTAAAAAAAATAGCCAAAAAACTATTTTCCATATTTATCAGACTCGTCAGGGTAAACTTCAACTACCACTTCAGCAGGTTGTATGGTGAAGCCCAACTCTTTCTGCTATAAGCAAAGCGAATAGAACTAGTCAGGAAAACGTGCAAATTTTACCGTACATGACTTCTCATAAAAATACCAGGAAGACAATGGTGGATCTCTTGGAATTTTGCTAATTTTCAATTTCATACCTAACCCCCCAAGAGATTTCATACAGTAAGAAGTAATTCGACAGTTCTCATGCAGAACACATCATTGAAGATTTCTCCTTGTTTTCTTCTCTGTTGCCTAAATGCCCCAAACCATTACTGCTTTGGCCTGAGAAATTCAAAACACGCAGAAGTGAATTTTAGTTTCATCCAGGTTTTTATAAAATGGGAATTACAGAGAAGGACCAAAATAAACTTTTACCTCTGAAAGATGCAATGCCAGCTTTAGACCTGCTTTCTTTGCTTCCAAGAGCGGTTCCAAAAAATCCTTACCATGTCCTGCCTTGAAGACAGAAACACATCACCATTCTACAGCTTGCTTTACAAAACTTCCTATTGTGATAATTAAGAAGTCTAGCAATATCAAGATACTTAATGCAAACACAGTTACCCTGAATTCCTTTTCGTTTCCCATTAATTCAGTTTTGAATGGAGCAAGTCACATTTTGTTCTGCTATATGGGCACACTTTAGATGAATCAGTCAAACATCATCAGTTCAGATGATGCCCGACTCTGACAAGCCTTGATTTTTATATCCTTTTCACAACTAGCACTTAAGAGCTATTTTATTTCAACTTGACAACTATCTTCAAACATTTTGGCTTCTTAATATTCAATGAGCATTTGGTGTATCTAGAGGAAATTAAAACTAGCAACAGCTTGCAGTATTATTTAACTTGCCTCAACCCAGTCAATCTGACTAGGACAATGCAATAACAGAAGCTTCCCAGATAAACACTGATTTTCAGTGGCTCTTTTTTGCGTGTCACATATTGATTTTTTGTAAGAGTGCTTGTCCCTTATAGCAACCGAGGTAAAGCTGGTATCAAGATGATGAGCAATCCATTCAAACCAGCAATGAACATCAGACAAAAGCTTGCAAGAACAATTAGAACTGCTTGCTGTTACAAATACGTATTTATCTTCAAGAGCAGACCAAAATGAAACAAAAACTTACGGTGGGATCACCACTGAAGTCAAGTCCTACTACAACCCCATCAGTGGAAAGAAGGAACTCTTCAGCAAGTTTAACAGTCTGCTTAGCAACTGCCGGGCCACATCTTCTATTTATTGCTATTAACAATCTAGGAGAGAAATGTACCTATTCAGTTAAAACCAGCTGTAACATCAGGAGTCCAACAAATCTGATGCTAACAAAAATAGCACTTCACATCCTCTATGGCTGAGTATAAAGAATATTTGTATAGGAAACAGTGCAAGGAATGAATGTACCAAAGTGCAGAGAGACACAAACAGGTTAACCTGGGAAATGCAAAAACCATGACAAGAGGGAGAGCAGAGAACAATACACTGCTCATTTACTGCTTGCACTATCAAGCGAGCAAGCTCTGAATACGTGAAGATGAGAATTCTTCAGCTTCCACAAATAAATCTGACACGGGTTGCTACTGAGAATATAGAAGACAGAGAAGCAGACTGCCTCCAAGCAACCACTAACATCTTCTGAAACTTTTCTGCTGGCTAGGACTACCTCACCTTTACAGTAGGTAGTTTGTACAATGGATCAAGCAAAAGCCTTGCAATTAATCCAGGCTGTGATAAAGGAGTATTTAATGCAGTTTCCATCAAACACACTGCTTTTCCTGAAAGTGTTGCAGAGAATGGACAGTCTTGGAGCTGAAAAGCTTTACCCAGTTTCATTATCAGTGAAAAGAAAAAAAACAGGTTTCCATCCAATGTACTCTAGTACTGTTTCCATCCAATGTATTCTACTGTTTCCATTCCATGTACTCCAGTTTAAGCACAATTTTCTTTCCTACACTGACAGTCTGTAAACCTCTCTGCAAACTATGACCAGCATCACACTACACAAAACCTTGAAACAGAGGTACTCCATGTGCTTTATTTACCTTACATCTATATCCAAGCCTTCTTCTTTACACTGCTTTATACCCTCAAGTACAGTTTCAACATACATCCTTTTGGTCATACCTACAAACACATGTACACATTTGGAATGAACATATTTGAGTTAGTTTTATTATGTTGCAGACCCCGTTTTCTAGCCTCGTAAGTTTCCTTTTGCACCTTTGATTTTAGTCCACAATCTTCTAACCTATATAATTCTAATAGTGTTTATAAATATAGCTTTACTTTGAAACATACATTTGAACTAAGCCTCTTCCTAAATATCTGGAAGAAAGTAACTTAGTGTGAACCAGAGGGTATCTCTTACATGTTTCTATTAAACCATATGTAATTTAAAAAATGAAGGAACAAAAAGAAAATATAGCAGCTATTAAAAATATTAACAGACTCAGATGTCATACTAAAGCAAATAACCCAAATTCTTGGGTAGTAGTTACAACCAATGCATTTTTGTCCCAAAAACCTCATAGCAAAGTAACATGCTTTTACACGGTTAAATCTTTGCTTTTATGTTTTTACTGAACCAGCTAAATCTGATTTTGTTACTAATATAGCCTTAACTAAGTTCCATAGCACATGAGGCTTACAAATTAAAAACCAGAACAGACTGTACCTGTAGACTCTTCTTCTCTAGGAGTGCTCCTCAGTTCCAGATACCTGACACCATCATCCGCAAATTCTTTAATAACATCTTTAGTTATCTGATTAAAAAACAGCATATTCAACATCATGAAAGTAATGCTTATAAAATTGGTTATGTTTTCTTTTGTAAATAAAAGACCCAGTTATTTTTTGCTGTGAAACACTTGTGACTTT
>JAVHNF010000431.1:0-11600 GCA_034783455.1 Micropsitta finschii | reverse complement strand
CCCCCCCCCCCAAAATCAGCATTTTCTAATGAGTATCATTTATTTGATAAATCATGGCCAGGTCATGAGTAAAATCCATCATTGCATGGTGAAGGTATTATGATCAGCTCTGTGTGACCGTCTTCAGCATCCTGAAGGTATAAAGTCTAATGCGTGTGCATCTTCTCTCCCTGTTTTGCTGTCCAACGCAAGGGCAATCGGAGCTGGTCAAGCTCCTCGTGGATCACGGCGCCCGGCATTGCCTGAGGACTGAGGTGGGCTGGACTCCAGCTCACTTTGCTGCTGAGGCGGGCAGGCTGGGTGTGCTTCGCACCCTTCATTCCCTGCACGCTGCCATGGATGCGGCCGACCTCTTTGGTGACACTCCCAAGAGGCTTGCGGAAATCTACGGTCACCAAGACTGCTCCAGGTTCTTAGAAAGGTGAGTAGCCATGGCCAGTGCTGCCGCGGCAGCTGAGGGGGCTTGTCACGAATCCCCATTGAGAATCCTGCTGACTACACCTGTAGGTCACAAATGAGGGGTTTAGGGTCGCTCAAAGAATCACCACCACAGGTATTAGCAAAAGTGGGTTTAATATTAACTTGTGAAAGTGTGACTTAACAAAGCTCAATGGCAAGGTTCCCTCTAGTACTTACTATGTGGAAGTTCTTCCATGTGAGGGTGGTGAGGCCCTGGCACAGGGTGCCCAGAGCTGTGCCTGCCCCGTCCGTGGCAGTGTTCAAGGTCAGGCTGGATGGGGCTTGGAGCAACCTGATCTAGTGGAAGGTGTCCCTGCCCCTGTCAGGGGGTTGGATCTGGATGAGCTTTAAGGTCCCTTCTGACCCAAACCTTTCTGGGATTCTATGGTTCTATGACCCATGTAGCTGATGGAGGGGTTTCTGAGGTGGCTGATTGAGGTGGAAAACTTGTCTCTCAGGCCCACATGCTGGCCTCACTCGCCCTGTTGCTGCATGGCTCATCTAGGTGCATGGCTGGAACAGTTTAACAACTGGGAAGATGCTTTGAGTGCCCATGCCTAGGACATTGTATAAGACACTTGAAGGATGTGAGATCACCTCACAGCCATAACACAGCCTGTGGGCAGCCAAGGGTTATCACTGGGGTTCAGGAGCCCCTTTTTTTAAGTCAGACCATTATAATTTACAACCCCAGTGAACACCTTTGCCCTCATGCAGCAGTTTCACATCCTCACGTCAGCAAACTTGGAGTTAATCAGGATGAATTACTGACATTTGTAGTATAATCACAATTCTGCTCTTTCAGTTGTGCGGAACGTCCCAGAGGTGATGCCCATGATCAGGCAGTGCTCTGTGGCTCCGATGGGAGCTGGGTAATACTGGTGGGCACTGCAGGCAGAAAATGAAGTGTGTGTCTGCACACTAATGCTGGGCAGCACAGAGTAAGTCTTCCCTCTGCTCATGGTGTGTGTGTTATCGGTATGTAAATATGAGGGATATTTTGTTACAGAGCATCACCATTGCTTTTGGATATTTGCCTCTCATGCAAAAAGAGAGAAAAGGCAATTTTTTAAAGTCTGAGGGTCTGTGCCAAATGCAGACATGTGTGTTATAACAGAGCTCTGAGCATTCAAATCTTTCCTAAACCCCAGTTCAGCCCCATCTAGCACCACCATGATCCTTGCACGCTGTGTCTCTGACCCCAGGTGTGCCAGCTGCACATCAACATGGAAATATTACATGTATCGACATGTAAATATTATTAACATGCAAATATTAATAATATTCTGCTACAGAGTATCTGCTGCTCACCAAGGTTTGCATGGGCATGCAAAGGACAGGAAACTGCCTTCAAAACACGGCTGATTCTGGATAACAAACACATGATTTGCATCAGGGGTTTTTTTGCATGAGAAGGGCTTTACGCTGGATGCTGTGAATGCTGCTGAGGATGGGACCAAGCTGTCACAGAGATGCTGCCTGTGCCTGCCACCAGCTCTCTGCAAAGTGCTGAGTGTTGAATGCACCAAAGGCTCCAGCTATTCTAAGTCCAGGGCATATATACATTCATAATGTGTGTGTGTGTCTGTGTGTGTGTGTTTGTGTACACCAAAGTACATATATAAAAAAGTGCCCAGAAAGAGGTTTCTTGTCCTTGGTAGCAGATACTTTAGAACAGAACAGAATAGAATACAATAGAATAGAATACCATAGGATAGAATAGTTCAGCTGTAAGGGGCCTGCAGTGATCATCTAGTCCAACTGCCTGACCACTTCATGGATGACCAAAAGTTAAAGCATGTATTAAGAGCATTGTCCAAATGCCTCTTAAACACTGCCAGACAATGGGGCATTGACCATCTTTCTCAAACATGTGTACAGAGAGAGAGTAAACCAGTGTATCTCTGTGGAGCCATTGGCTTTACTCCTTGCTTTCAGCCAGAACAGCATTGCACTGATGTGACAGAGCTGCTGTATTACAGAGAAAAGGATTTTTCCTGATATGTAGTGGTATTTTTGACAGACTTTCCTGAACACTGAGTACCTACAAAAAATCAGTTCTCTGCAGTAGCAGGAAAGGGTTTGTCTTCTTTTGGACAAGATTTACACTTAAGAGTGCCCAGTGAAAAAGAACTAGTGACTTAAATCTTGGTGGTTGATGTGATCTTCAAAGGTCCCTTCTGACCCAAACCATTCCGTGATTCTGTGTTGTATGACTTGGAAGTGAAGGCTAGATGCACTTGTCATTTGGCATTAAGAGTCTAGTACTTATGAATGAGCAGTGCAAAAAAAAAAATGAACTGGAAATGTTGCAGTGGGTTAATATACCATGTACAGTTGCATTAAATGCGGTTAAGCCTATTTAAAACCACATTCACAAGATCACTCTTTGAGAGCTTTGATGGCTAAAATGATGATTCTGATGGTGAAAGTCCAATCTTTGATCCTTACCAAAGGTTTCCCACTTCAGCCCAACTCTCAGTGAGTAAGTACTTGGTTGCATGGGGTGGTGAATGCTGTTAGAATTGGGATGAACCTCAGTGTTTTCTTATATATTGCTGGCAACAGTGTTGTGAACATACCAATACATGATGTAGATGGGCTGCTTATGAGTGGTGGTGTGACTATGCTGTACCCAGTATTGTATTGAAGATGCTCTCTTGCTTTCTTCTCCAGAGCAGAGGTAGAGAGCAGAAACTATCGCAGGACAGCCGCAATGAAAGGAATCCCATTAGACCAGGTTGATGAAGACTGGGAACTCAAGAAAGAAGAACTTAAGAGAAACCCACCATGTTCTTGGAAGAACTATACATCCTTTGCACAAAAGAAAAGTCCTAAAAAAAGGGGGAAGCAGTAGTGTGCCCTGCCTGTTTGGTGCCACTGACAACTTGCAGTGCAGAGCAAAGACCCTGACAGGCCTCAGGTGCATCTGCAGGGTGAAATATGGATGAACAGAAGCACATGGCCACAAGGATGCATCCCTGTGATGTACTGTAAATACTCTTGTGCATAGTAAGCACGTACAAGTGCCTCTTTCTGTCTATGTGTCTGTATGTGTCAGATCTCAGAAAACTGCAGAGGATGTTTAAATACACTTACACTCGAATTCACTGAAATGTATACATTTACAGAAATGACAGCAGTTTCTTATATTGTCCGAGAGGGAAATGGTTTTGCTCCTGACTGATTAATGAAAGCACCTGGGACTGTACTGCTCACTCTGCTGATATCCATGGCCTTTGCTTATTTGCTTTCATCCGGAGTCACCAGGACGCTCTGTAGGGGCTTGTAGCCTCTGGTGGTGCTTTTCACTTTGAGAGTGGGGTGTAGTTGTTTCTTCTGGCTGAAGGGGAGGTGTTGATGTTGACCTTTTACTCTTGTTGCTGCTTTCAGATGTGTGGCTGCCAAGATAGTTAGAGCACTGCCTTATTTTTAGCAGTGCCCGCAGCCATTTTTATGTCTGTGCTCATAGGAATGCTGCGGAGCTGGTCCTGAGCTGTCCCTCTGCACTTCAACACTCTTCATGGGAAAATAATTCTTAACTGTTTCACTTCTCAATCATAAAGAGTTTGGATTTGACCCAAAGCACTTTTCCATTCCATGCCAGCAGTGGGCAGCCATTTGTATTGGCTTCTGACATCTTTTATGTGTCTGCTTCACCTGCTCTTGTGTATCTGCCTCCCTTCCCATCTGCTTCCTTTCCACTACCTAAACCTTGTGCTTCTGGAGTGCCTTGGTTACAGGTGTCCTTCACACAGCACTTGAGCACTGCAGTTGTAACCAATAGTGCTGTGGTCCATCTCCCTCTTCTAGATTTCCAGGGATTAACTCAGCCATCCACACAGAGGTGTCTAAGCCACGAGAGATGCTCTCAAGTACCCAGACTGTCCCTGCAGGTCTACAGAAGATCTTGTGCTGTAGCTCCCAACTCCATGCAGATGTCTCAGCTACCCTAGGAATCCCAGATGAGTCAAGATGCCTATGGGAAAAAAAGTCAAACTCCCAGCTTTGTCTTGATCTTAAGGTCCTTTCCAACCCTAACCATTCGATGGTTCTATGATTTGTAATTCCAAGCCATGTGAGACATCAACTCCATTCACAGTTGCCCTGACTGTTGAGTTGGTGACAGTGCAGACACATGTAGAGACACATGTTGGACAAAGTACCTATCGCCACACTGATAAACTAAACAGGGCTGTTTCTAGCCCTGAGGCCAGCTGGTGAAGTGTCCTGTAGTTGAGAAGCACTCTCCCTGCAGCTGGGCACATCACTGCATCTCTTCAGAGAGCACCTTTAGCATACGGGCTGTGCACTGCAGCTGTGCTGCTTCATAACCTGTCCTCTCCAGTGCCAGCTGGGTGGGGCTGGATGCTGGAAACTGGAGGGTGATGCTGTGTTGTGCATCATGTTCACAAGGGGTTTATGGAGGTGAAGAAGGTATCTTCATTATGGCTTAATTGGGCTGCATTCTTTCTGTGTGGTAATATCTGCAAGATGTTGGTTTTCCTTGCTGAGTTTTGTGGCATGTGAGGTTTTGAGGGACGATGTTGCATGGGTTGTAGGGAGTAAGATGGTCTTGTGATTGGGACCGTCACACTGAACGATCAACTGCATGAGCAAAAGAGAGAAAGAAGAGAGGTGTGGTAGTTCAAGCTGCAGACCTGTGTCTGGATGAGGTGTTTAAGATCTGCCTCCGTCTGGACACAGAGTGTCTCAACAGGTTGAGTGGTGTAGTGTCTCCTGCTGTTAAGGTGGAACTGTGTAAAGTTTGGCATCTGATCTAAAAAGCACAATTACAGCTAAAGGCAAACAGCTAAAGGCAGTGTCCTCTGAGTGTCTGATTTTGATCAGATGAATCAAACCCTTTGAACTCTTCTTTATTACAGAACAACACAAATGTAATTTTTTTGGTTTTGTTTTGTTTGGTTGTTTTTTTTTTTTGTTTTTTTTTTTCCTTTTTTTGCTTTACTATTGAAGGAAAATGCAGAAAAGAGGGAAAGCTGATGATTTGAAAACAGCTCCTTGTACTTTCCTTTTAAGCTCTTCCTCTTTCATTTTCGTGGGGATGGAGAGGAAGAGGGAAGGGAATGGTCTTTTGCTCACAGGTGAAAAAGCTCATGGGTCAAGATGAAGACAGGGAGATCACTCACCATTTGCTATCACGAGCAAAACAAACTTGACTTAGGAAAAATCAGTTTCATTTATTGCCAATTGAAAATAAAAGTAGGATGATGAAGAACAAAGACAAAACCAAAACACATGACTTCCACCCCCTCAGCCTCACTCCTTCATTCCCAGATTCTTTACCTCCTTCTCTCAAGCAGTGCTGGGGAATGGGGAATGGGAATTGCAGTCAGTCCATAATTTACTGTCTTTTACACTTCTTCCTCCTCAAGCTCTTCCCTTGTCCCAGCATGGATCCCTCCGATGGGCTGCAGTCCTTCAGGATAAGCCTGCTCCTGTGTGGGCTCCCTACAGGTTTCAGTCCTTAAGGGCATCCCTCTGCTCCAGCATGGGGTCCTCCATGGGCTGTAGGAGGATATCTGCTCCACTATGGACCAACATGTGGTGCAGGGGAATCTCTGCTCCAGTGCCTGGAGCACCTGCTCCCACTCCTTCTCTGACCTTGTTTGCTGTTGGACTGTTTCTCACAATTTTCCTCACTCCTCACCATTGGGCAGTGATTTTCCTCTTCTTAAAGATACTTTCCCAGAGGCACCACCAGCACAGCTGTTGGGC
Organism: Micropsitta finschii; assembly: GCA_034783455.1. Lineage (NCBI taxonomy): Eukaryota > Metazoa > Chordata > Aves > Psittaciformes > Psittacidae > Micropsitta > Micropsitta finschii. The sequence continues at coordinate 5,402 of JAVHNF010000431.1, read as the reverse complement.
TGCCTATGTCCTGCTGTGGTGGGTCCATTGGAGCTGTATGGAACTGCCTTTCCCTGGCATGGGGCAGCCTTGACCTTGCCTCAGAGAGGCTCCCATGGACCCCACAACTGCCAGCATGTGGCACGAACACCGCATAGAGCTGCAGTGGGTCGCTGCAAGAAAGCTTGACTTCATCCCAGACTACACCTTGCACAAAACCCACTGTCCTTGGTGCTTTACTGCTCCAGAGTCCATTGGTAACAGCAGATGTCATGAGAAAGAAGAAGCAGAGCAGGAGCACAGTCACACAGGCAGTTTTCATGTGAAGTGGGGACCAGACAGGCAGCCTACGTATGCCAGGAGCTGCTGCTCTGCAGGGAGGGGTGAGAGTCCTGCCCAGCGTGTTCTCCACACCAGGAAAGGAGAAGTGTTGGGGTCTGTTAGCATCAAAACAAGGAGGAACATCATATTCCATCTTAGCACCACAGCTCAGGGCAGCAGTGGTTCCACATATCCTTGGCTGGCAAAACTACTGGAAATGAGGATCAGGATGAGCAAGGCCAGCAGGTTGACATTGCTCCAGCTCCTCCCCATGGCAAGCCTGGGGGACCCCAGCCTGCAGAGGCAGCAGCAGGCAGGAGGGATGGAGCCTGCCTTTCAAAATCCTGATTCTTGAGAGGAACAAAGCTCCAAGGAAGAAGGGTTGGGTGGCAGTGGCTAAGGATCTGCCACTGTCCACTCACATTTGGAAATCATTTACTGCAACCTGTGAGCATGCTTCAGCTCTGGAAAGAGCGATGATGGTGGTTTCTAAAGCACACCCAGGACCAGGATACCTGCAGGCTTCCGCTGTGGGGTTTAAAGCAGTGTTACACCCATCTACACAAACAAACAGGCCAGTGCACTTGGACAAAGGAGCTTCTCCTGCCACTGCAGCTGCACTTCATGCTCTGTTATCCAGGAGCTGTGGGTGCCAGAGAAACACAGAGAGATAGCACAGCTCCTGCTGGCTCCGGCCGAGAAGAAAGCTGCAGAGGGACTTCTTACAAGGGCATATAGGGATAGGACAGTGGGGGAATGGCTTTAAACTGCCAGAGAGTAGAGTTAGATTAGATATTAGGAAGAATTTCTTTGAGGAGGGTGAGGCACTGGCACAGGTTGCCCAGAGAAGTTGTGCTGGCCCCCTTCCTGGCAGTGTTCAAGGCCAGGTTGGATGGGGCTTTGAGCAACCTGGTCTGATAGAAGGTGTCCCTGCCCATGGCAGGAGGTTGGGACTAGATGAGCTTTAATGCCCCTTCAACCCAAACCGTTCTATGATTCTGTAACTGTCAGGGCTGGGTAACATGGCTGGCTGCTGCAGGAGTCTGCTTAAACTTTTCTTGCTATCCCCTCCCTGTGTTCTCTGCACGCTGTCCCCAGAGCCCCTGCTGGGTAGTGACACAGCCGGGATGCGGGAGAGTACCGGGACTCTGGGATGCAGTGACCCCACTGGGAGGCATGTGCGCATGGAGTGAAACACATCCTGTTCTTGTGGCTGCACTAGGACAGCTGGCTCCTGGCCCATGCGGCCATGCTGGAAACACTCCCAAACGGAGTGCGCAGAGGTTGTTTTGTCAAGCTCTGCTTTGCTGCCTGACTCAGAGGCCTGTGGGCTCCTCTAAATGAAGTGTGCATCGTCCTGGTGTGCCCAGGAGGGTTTCAGCATGAGCTGGAGGATTGGGGTGGGGGCAAGAGAGCCCATCACTGACACTCAGTGTCAGGCACTAGCTTTGCTTTCCTGCCCTGGGACCCTACTGCTTGCTCACCTCCTAGCAGCCCAAAGCAGTGCAAGCAAGCAGTCCCCGTCCCAGAGCTACCCAGGTAGGGTTCCCCATGCCTGCCTGCCCTGGCCCTCCGCTCTCCCCTCACCCCCCAGCTGCAAAGTGAGCCGGGCAGGTGGGTGGAAAAGTGACAGCTGGTGTTGTTCCAGCACAGGTTAATGGATGTCTCCTCCTCTCTCCCCCTCACCTCCTCCTCCTTCCCACCGCCCCAGCACCCAGGCTCCCGGCTCCTATCAGCCCATCAGGCTCCCATTAACAAAGGCAGCGCTGCAGAGTTTGCATAGAGACCTGCTCTGCCTCTAATCTAGGTGGGCTAATCACCTCCCTTGCCCAGCCTGCCTTCCCTGGGTCAATATTTGCTCTGAGCAAACACAGAGCCGTGACAGGTGTGCTGGGAGAAGGCTCCGCTGCCGCCAGCCCAGCCCTCTCGCCTGTCTCTGCTCAGTCACATCTCTCCGGCCCCCCGATCGCCGGCCAGGCAGCGCTATTTTTATCAGGGCTATAAAAGCCCCATCCAGCCCGCGTCACCCTCATTTTCTGCCGTGAGCTGGCGGGGGAAGGCGAAGCCGCTCACCTGCCAGCTGCCAGCGTGTCACCGGAGCCAGGTGAGCTGCTGCACCCCGCAGACATGGGCCGGGGTCCTGCCTGCCTGCCTGCCTGGCTGCAAGCAGGGCAATGGGCATGGACAACAGCCCGGGGGGCCCTGAGATGAGCAATGGGATGCTCGTGGCACCCCTGAGCTCCCAGGAGGGAATGGGATGGACTCTGGGGACACTGTCCTGGCTGTCCCTTTCCCTTAACTCTTCTCTTCTTTCTCACCCGTATTTTACAATGCTTTCTGTTCCCTCCCCTCCTTCATTTACTTTCTTCCTTCCTTCCTCTCCTGTTTTCCCACCCTGCCTCCCCACCCTGCCGTGCCAGTTTAACCCGCCCCTGCTCTGTTTGGCTTTCCCAGGCAGCAGGTGTCAAGCATCCACCTACCGGACTTTACCCCCAGAGGAGCTCATTTGGAGCTGGCTCAGAGCAGCGGGTGCAGCAAGGACACCGGCTCCCAGCCTGGAGGCACCCGGCTCGGGAGGAAGGATGGGGAAGGGGCTGCCAGCAGCCCCCAGCAGAGCACCCCCGGAGCCCACGCTGTCCCAGCCTGGAGCACCTCTGCACTTGCCTGGCGTCGAGCCCCACGTGCAAGACCTGACCTGAACGTTTTGTTCGTTCGGCTCGCGTTAGGCAGGTCCAGCCCATCTGCAAGTGTGCGGCACAGGTACCACAGCACCCGCATACCGCTGACCTGCAGCCTGCATCGGGAACGCACGTTTGCTTGCAGCACATGTGCCAGGATGAGCACACATCCCATTTGCGGAGCCTGCAAGGGACATGCACAACATGAAGGCTTCACCCAAACACGTGCATGCAGTGTTTGACCTGTGTGTGGCACATGTATGAAGTGACGGACAGGCAGCGCACACAAGGCAATGTGATCCACAAGCACCATGCATGAACACCACATCAGCCACATATGTGTGGGACAGGAGACCCATGTGGCATTAGTACACATGGCATCTCTGACACAGCTTTGCAGGCTGTGACCTGCAGGACCCATGGGTGCCCATGGTATTACGACCATGTGTAACAGTAACACACGAGGCACACACACCTGCCTGCATGGCTGACCACTGCCTGCTGCAGCCCGCTGGGGAAGGAAGGGCAGCCTGGCCCTTGGAGTCCAGCAGCACTGTGGCAGGCACGGGGAGCCCTGGCAGTGCTGCACAGCGCTGGCTCAGGGTGCAGCTCACCAGGCTCTGCCAAAAGCTCAGGTAGGTCTCAATGGTCTGCTGGCACCAAGGGAGCTTTCTCTGCTGATGCTGACACAGGCAGCGGGGAGGGAGGGCAGGAGCAGGCACGGGGGGAGCAGGGCAAAGGATGAGGGATGCTGTATCCCTTCCCTCACACTCTGCCCTGGCTCACTCCCAGAAGCCCTTCCAGGGTCTGTCTGCCCATGCGCTGAGCTGCCCATGGTAGGTGTTACCTGCCACTCACCCTCGCCCTGCAGGCCAGGTACCAGCTCCTGCAGTGGCAATCCCTCTGCCTATTCTTGCTGTGAAAGGGTATGGTGGGGTAGCTCCGGGAAACCAGCAGGTCTGCTCCAGGACAGCCCTGCCCACTGCCTGCACCACTCTCAAAGCACAGTGCAGTGTTAGGCCTGCACTCCTGTTTCCATCCCATGTCCTGTCCCAGTCACCTTGCAGCCAGTGCAGAGACATTCGGAGCCTGGGGCTGCTCCTAGTGCCGTGGAAACAGCAGGGAGTCCTGTAGAGCTGGGAGCTGGGACAGCAATGGATCTGCTTTCCTCCTGCCACAGGATGTTGTGTGGGGATGACAAGAGCCCCACACATCCCAGACTGGCCACAATGGTCTCTGCTCACAGTTTCTCTGAAAGCCCTGAGTGTGCTCCTGTTGCCCTAGGGACATGATCCAGCTCTGGCCCCACTGTGCTCAGGGATGCTCTGAGTTTACAGGTGGGTCCTGGGTGTTTCCTGCAGCCTCTCTGCAAACACCGTGAAGGCTGAGCACAGCCCCGAGTTGTGGATGGAGGAGAGGCTGGAGGCGAAGGAGCCCAGGGGTGTGCAAGGAACAGGATGATTCCTGCTGCTCCCCTCATCCCCATGCAATCCATACACAGGACAAGGCTCAGCAGCCTCTGCCCTGAAGCAGAAGACCCCTGTTCCCTCCCGGGCACTCTGCAAGGGATGGAGATAAGGCAGCTCCTGGACTCCTGCCTGGCAGATGCTTGGAAAGCTTCCAACAGGTGGTGTCGGAAAGCACCAAAATCAAAGAGCATCCCCACACTTCTCCAGGGGAAAGTGCTCATCCTTGCCTTGGAACAGCCACGAAACGCTGCAGTGACTGGCCATGGCGGTGGCCACGGGCCCCTTTGGGCTGTGTCTCGAGGCTCTGTCTCCTGTCACCAAGCCTGGCAAAGTTGAAAAGCCAAGAAAGCACAACACATCCCCCAATATGCACACTCCCTGCAGTTGCCCCACTCGGGCTGGGATCAAACAGAGTACAGTTAATAACTCTGAGCAAAGCCAGAACCTGCTGCCTCTGCTGCTCCAGCTGCCACACATGCGTCCCCATGGGGGCTGAGCCCAGCAGAGATGGTATCTGGCACAGCAGGGCTCTGGAGGTGCTGCCTTGCTCTCCCTCTGTGTCTCCACTCACCGTTGGCCTGCCTTGTGCCCTGGCAGAACCTGGGACCCATGAGACCCATGCTGCACCCTCTACATAGCTTGGATGCTCTAGAAAAGTGCCTTTTTTTTTGGCTTTTCAGGGTATCTGGGCAATGACCAGGAAGCCAAAGCCCCCACGTGTATCCCAGCAGGAGAAGGGGATAGCTGCAAGAGGCAGGACTGGGAATTGCCCCCCTGCCACCTTCCCAGCCTGCTCCCCCTGTCTTGGCTGGCAGAGCAGCCCAATGACACTGGGAAGCTGTGACACCCATCAAAGCTGGGGGTGACCCCTGGAAGCCTGTTGCTCTGCAGGCTGTGTTGGCTGGGGAATGGCCCTCTGACAGGGTTAGCACCCAAGGGTGAGCTGATCCCCAGT
>JAVHNF010000418.1:11790-28618 GCA_034783455.1 Micropsitta finschii | reverse complement strand
TGTACTTAACATACAGATGGGAGTATAAGGAGCCTCTGCTGTATTTTCAGGTCTGCCATGTTGAGACTGAATTACCAAAGCAATTGACCCTTTCATGGCTCTGGTCACTATCCTAGTCATACATGGAGATGGCTGAACTCGCCTACCTTCAGCGTGTTAGGAGATATCCTTTGTTGTTCTTCAAAAAGCACTTGGATATCCTTGTTCTGAACACAGTATGGAAGTAACTCAAATTTATGGTTTTGTACCTTTGCTAACCAAGAGCGTGAAACCAATTAACTGTCTCAGTCCTTTACAGTTACCGATTGCCAAAACCTATCACTCACTAACAAAAAAGGCTGCTAGCCCTGCCATGGTTGTCTGTTTGGGCCTGAACGCAAAAAAATGAGGCTGGGCACTTCCCTTTCTCCAGGTAAACGATTTCCCAGGAGTCTGTTAATGTCTTTAGGAAACAGAGAAGTGTTTTCATACCTCATTCCTGTAATGGATGAGGTATGAAATAGGAGTCATGATGAGTGAGAGTCCTGGAGGTTGTTCAGCTTGTCACAATACATAATGCTTCTGTGAAAGCACTGCATTACCTTAGCTGCACCACCTTTCCACAGCACAACTAATAAAGCACAGCTGCCAAGAACAGAGTTCATAGACTCCACCTATATTTTAACACTGTCCTTGGGAGTAGCTTAAATAGTTTGTGCTGACAAGACTACAAGTATCATCTGATAATAAAAACCTAAGGTAAATCAGGTCTCTTCAGAGAGTCAGGTGTGCCTTGTGTAATTGCAGCTTAATTGCCAGAACAGTCGACAAAGAAAAACAATTTATTAGGAAAGGCTTTTTAGAAAAACAAGCTACAAAGCTCATACACACAAAACCCTCAAGAAAATTCACTCTGGCAAGAGGCCCTAAGGCCTGGTTGATACTGGAAGCAGCGGAATCAAAGCTCCCACCTTAAAGATATACGGTATGAAAGAGAAAAGCACTGAAAAAAATACCTTGGCTAAAAAAGCCCTCCAAAAATAAAATGCTACATAACAATAAATAGTGACATCTCTGTATAAATAGCTCTATCAGGAGGACTGTGTGCTGGGGTATCTGAGATGAAAGTGTCAAATAGACCTGGAGCAGCATTAGTGTGGGCATGAAGTGATTAGTTAGCAGACTGACAGCTGTGCTAGGAGCGTGGTGCCAGATTCCAGTGTATGCTTTCCACTGCTGCCAAGTGTTTGCTTGTAGCTCCAGATAAATGGAGCATCAGCAGTGTTTTATTTGACCTGCTCACAAGAAAAATAAAGCAACTCTGACTTCCTCAGTGTGTTTGTCGTTGACCTTGCATTGGCTGAATAGGAGCAGAGAGATTCTTTGGTCCAGGAAAGTTAACTCTTTAGTAGAAGAGGAGTTATAGAGTCTTCTTACCTTGGTAGTATAATTGGTTTCTTAATGGCTTGAAGTACAGTGACTTAAAAGGAAAAAGTAACAGGCACAGCCTATGTGTCTTATACTGTCCTTGGAACATGCCCTTGGACCAACAGCCTGGAGAATGATTAGCAGCTTTGAAAATGGTCTGTGAACAGCCACCATGCTGCCTCCAGTGTGGAATCAGGAAACCATTTCTACAGAGACTTTTTTTTGGGAGGAGTTGGGGGACAGAAATAAATTGTAAGTAGGTGAAGTTGTTGAGAAGATTCAGTCAGACAACACTGCAGCTGATGTCCTCCTGACACCAAGGGAAATGGCTTTTTGTGGTTTTTTTTCCTTCATATGCACCCCACGTATGCATTGTGAGCTGTATGGGAAGCAAGGGAGGTTTAATGCAGATTCCTTTTCATAATTTACCTTTTGGGTTCAAGTGAACCTGGGGGTGGTATGCAATATGAAGACCTATATCCATTCCCAGCTCATTACCTTTCTTTCTCATTAGAGGACTATTAAAAGCTAATTCCCTGTCAGATGCAACAGATACCACCTGTCTCGGGAATAGATCCTTCACTGATCTATTTGAAGGTGCTTCCAGTGGCTTAGTCTTTGGTGGGATAGGCTTCAACTCACTGGAAGAGATGCTGCAAAGATAAAGGTAGTTAAACACTGGAACAGCTCATCACTGAAGATATGGAACATTATTCATGGTAGTTTCAGAAACTAGGTAAGGCAAAGGAGCAATGCAAAATGTTCTGTAGAGTAGCATTAATCCGCTATCTTCAAAAGGTCTCATCAGGAGAATTTGGTATCACTTCTCTGAAAATTAGCCTGGGTATTGCTTTTCTTGTCTCATTTATTTCCTAGAACATAAAATACAGATGTACCTCTATCCAAGAAAACAGCAATTTTTGCTTGTGAGTGACAGCTTCATCAAGCCACAGAAGACAACCACTGCAGTGCAGAGTAGGAAAATCCCTGTCTGCACTGGCGTACCATCATCTTATTTCAGAGTTACTGTTAATATAACTCATGTTGTGGCTGGCGATCTAAACGGACAGGCTTTTGTAATTTTCAGGCACATTTGTGCCTCACTTCAGCACGGCAGTCTTTTGCCTCAGTCAGCAGGGCCTTGAGTATGGTTCTGCCTTGCAAGACCTTTCGCTAAGCTCTGAGAGTCCAAATACAGATGAACTTGTGCAGATAAAATTACTAACTACCATAATGGCTGTCCAAATGGGCGCAATAAATTTCAGCATGAGACAAACTCTCTCAGGTTTTACTGACTCTTAATGTTGCTGCTGCCAGCTTTAGTGTTACTCTTTGACTCAAGCCATATTCTGTTGTCTCCCAAAGGTCTTTTCGGCCTGTCAGCTCTAATCAATATGCTGCCTCGAGAAGGAGCTTGTTTTAAGTAGGTTTGCTCGCCATAAAGTACGATATAAAGAAAATTTGACTTCTACTCCTTGTCAGCATATATCATTCGCTATGCAGAGCAGCATTTAGATGGTCTGTTAGTTGAATCCAAGTGCTCTCTTTTATATGTTTCAAGAAATGATAAATGCCTGGAAAAAATGCATAGTTGTTCCACAGAAGACATTAGACAGTCTCAGGAATGGCAAGCAGAACAGCTAATAAAGCCCGGAATTCTAGCAGAGAGGATGTTAAAAGCTAATTAGCTTGAGATTACTTGAAGACTTGTAAAAGGTTCTTATGTTCCCCATTCTGATGTAAGTACAGCCTGGTTTCCAGCAACATCACAGACTATTTTAATATGTTTTTAGAAAGAGTTGCCTAGGACATGCTGTTTATCTATTATTGACATTCTAGTTCAAAACAAAGGATGTTTAACCCAATTTTTAGCTGTTGAATATTTGCCTGTGGTGCAGCCTTATCTTCTTGGGGGTCTGAGCCACTAGGAAAAAAATTACTCCCATTCTGACTAGGCTCAGATTCTTGACCCTTTATTCTGGCTTAGTAGCATCACACTTTACGGCTTGGACTGGAGTACCCAGAATTGCTCCTGAAGAGCAGGAATGGTCTGTCTAGTAAGGGTATCAGGATTTGACCAACTGTAACCCAGCAACACAGCGTGCAGATACTTGATGAAGGATTTTAAGATAGAGAGCAGCCCGTACTAGTAACCTACTGTACCTTCCTCAGATATAATGTGGCCTGTGAAAAACAATGAATAAATACGATAAGCTCAAATATATAAATATGTGGTAAGAAAGAGTCATATAAATTGCCCTTTACAATTCAAAAGAAAAATCAAATGTGAATTGCATCCTGTTGTTAGATGCTATCCATGGAAAGCAAACTTGGTTTGTTCATGCACACACACATGATGAGGGGAGGCAGAAATAAATTATGAAGCAAATATAATTTTATTTGCTTTATTAATCTAGAACGTGGTACCAATATGTCTGGACTGAGTGGCTCCCCAGCTGCACCCTCCTGCAGGATGTTATCAATCCTTTATTTCTGTGAAATGTGCTACCAACCAGTAGGAAAAGCACTAGAACTGTATGAAATTTTAATAAAAAAATTGTCTTACACCATGCTGTGTCCTGATGTAGTTAAACTTATATCTTCCAATATACCTTTCAATCCATATCTCGTATGTTTTGCTCTTCATTAACTGCCATGCACCTTTTTAGGTTTCTTACGAATTTACAGTATCAATAAAGCATGCCTAGGTGCCTTTGCCTATTCTACAATGTGTCTTCTGTTCTCCCTGCCTTTCCCAGGGAGGCAGAAAGGAAATGCACCCATGATAGTAGGGAGAGAGCACGGGAGCAGAGAGAAATATTGCTCATTGGTGTTGCTTCTCCCTCTCAGTGCCACAACAAGCTGTGCTGGCTTCTTCTCTTTGCCCCTAGTCCCTTTCTGATACTCTGGTTGTACAATAGTGTCTCAAAAACCCCTCTCAAAAGGTTCTGCATGATCCAGGATGATGTGCTGCATGAAGTGGTGGACCTCCTGAGACCATGAATGTATGTTTAGCAGTGTGATCCAGCAGGAAGGCTGTTAACGGTGTAGGAGTCAAGGTGTTGCTGCTAGGAGTTCAGTGCCCAGTTTTGAGGGTGCACATTCAGTATTTCTTTAAAAGTCTATCAGGTCACCTGCCTGCAGCTGGAAAACAGCTGGGGAAAGGCAGAAGATTCTGCACAACAGCTTCGCAGAGAAGACGAGACAGGCAGATTTCCATGAGAATATGATTTTCCATAGTCACTGTAGCAAGGAAGTAACTCTTTGGGTTTTTTTTTTACCATCCTGACATGACCCTGAAAAGCTGCTAGACAAGCCTCAGCTTGGGAAGAAAGATCAAGTGTTTGGTTTTTGCCATTAGCTTAGGCACTAGAGGAAAGAGCTAGATGATTTTGCTGATAACTAGCTTGAAGACCCCAGCAGGCCTTCAGACAGTTTTATTAATCATAAAAGTCATTAAAAATAGCCAGTTCCTCAGAGGCAATGTAAAAACAAAACCACAGAAGAATGAATCAGGGCAGGCATGTCCCATTCCTAGGAGCATGCTGTTCACATTCTGTGCAGGGACCTGAAAGAGAATACTTAGGAGTGAAACTCCCAAGCAATATAACCAAATGCTTTCTCAGGGAAGGGACAAGCACTTTCTTATGGATGTAGATTCCACCACAGAAAGATATTTATGGGCTTTGTGTAGACCTCAGAGGCACTGAATTTTCAGACAGTCGTCTCCAAGCCTTGCATGTCATATACAGAATCAAGCAAGATAATTTTCCCCTTTGCCTTTGCACTTGGCATTTTGTCTTTCACTTTTTGGCTTTCCCCTTTGCCTCTCCCTTTCCCCCTTATCCTTCTCTTTTCCCCTTGCATTGCCTTGCCTTTTTTTTTAATGGATAGAGATGCCATTTACTTACCTCTATGCCACCATATATTGCCTGTGCTCCATCTCAGCAGTACTTAGCTGCATTTGCCATACGAACCTCTCAGGCCCTTAAAGATGTCTTGTGAATCTTAGAGCTTCCCAAGTGACTTTAGATGCCTGTGTTAAGGTACCTGAATCCCATCTTAACTTTGTCATCTCACTGTTGTGATGAAATACTTCAAAACCAGCCCAAATGTGAAACAAAGCATTGCTATCCTCCTGGGTTTGCAGACAACCAAAATTGATTCTGGTTTTATTTGTTGATAAAAAGTATAAACTTTCTTGACAAAATTAGCTTTATAGGGATGTTGACCACAAAACACAATGGTAGTTTAAATGTAAGCATACACTTCTCTTAGTTTAACTGGAAAGATTTCAATGGTGAAAAAAACTGAATGAAGAACTGGGACATAAGGCAGACAAAAAAAGAGGGTGGAGGAGAATCGTAGGAGGTGGGAAGGAGAGGAAGCTTGCAGAGCCAGCTTTTCTGTGGTCTGTGGGGCTGGTGACAAACATGTGAAGTAGGTGAATGATGCAGATCTGCCCAGCAAGATGCCTCCGTGCGCCACTAGACAGAAGTTTTGGACTTCTGTGGCCTGGGCTTGTACCACTTGGCTGAGACACCATGATCCAGCCAAGGGGATCAACTGTCTGGAAAGCAGCTTGGCAGGCAAAGCCCTGAGGGTCCTGATGGACACGAAGTTCACCAGGAGCTAGCCACGCTTCGCTGCGGCAAAGGCAGCCAACAGCACCCTAGGCTGCAGTAAGAGGAGTGCTGCCACCAGGTGGACGGAGGTGGTCCTTGCTCTCTGCTCAGTCCCGGTGAGACACATCTGTACTGGATCCCACTGAAGCGAACCCAAGAATAACTGTGTGGGCACTGAACTGTTCCTGAGCCCTGTCTGGCCACGAGTGTCCCCTAGCTGTGTGCTTAAAACTCCCTCCGATGGCTACATAAGTCATTGCCCCTACTTGACTGAAGGATAGACTTGACCTTGGACACCAGCTCTATAGCTGAAACCATATGCCAGCTGCATAACACATGTTGGCAGCTTTACCCACGGCTCCATCCTTTTATAGGCTGCTCCGGTCTCAGTGTAAAATGGACCCTGGGGGTGTTATGAGGGTTCACTTGCTGCATTTGTTGTATTTCACAGCAGGTGGAAGGTGCAGCAGCAGGCTGGAAAACTTCTTTCTCCTACAAACATTTCCGGATCTGTTTCCAAATGCGGTCAACAATGTCTGAGGCAGCCCACCAGGCCATGCTTTATTTATTTAAGTGTACCTCACAGTACCTCCCTCCTTCTATAATACCTTGCTGTTAGGTGACTGCTTTACAATTTTGGGGAGTATCTTTCAAGTGCAGTTGTATGAACATCATTGCCCAGAGGATCTGCTGACGGTGCCAATGCACCGAGAGATGCAAAATCCTTCCTTTCTGAAATCAAGAGTAGAAAAGATTATTATGAAATAATGGACTAATGTGGCCATTCTATCTATGCTGCTCATAAATTCCATTTTGAACCTGGCAATTGCAGGGTAATTAGGAAGAGAGTAGCTTTCCTGCAGGATCATATATTTCCTATTCTGCCTGCCCGACACACTCCAGTTTAATTTTTCCTTTGTTCACTCAGCTCAGAGAATGGCAATTACCAAAGGTGATAGCCTAGCGGCAATTTTTGAATCACAAAGAGACTTAGCACAGGAATGAGAAAAAAAAAAGACAGGTATCACTAGTAATTAAAATAATTTTGAATTAAAGGGACTATTTCAGTAATTGCTTTTGTACTCTAATTGTCACCATATAACCTATCCTTATGAATTACTAACATAGTGCAATAACACTACTGTGGAGAGTGAGCTTAGGAAGACAGCTTTCCTAAACACGTAGCCTTATCAGTGAGAGAGAAGTAATGTTTGGGCAGACATTTTGGAATGGTAGGTGATGCCACAGCTCTGATCACTAACGGCCATGCGATTTTTCAGCCCTCCTTCCTGCTTTGGCCCTTTCAGAGAGGCACAGGAAACAGAGCAGGAATTCCCATCTCGGGTGGCCAGAAGAAGGTTTCACATTATTAAAATAGATGATTTCCTTCATCTACGAGCCTCTGAGGAGCATAAATTACAAACAACATCAAAGCGAGTGAAAAGTCTTAGAGCAGACTGTCAAAGAGACTGCTGGGGTTTCCTTGGTAGATTTCCATTTTTAAGGAGTCTCAGCAATTTACTTTCTTTCCCAAAACACTTCCATATGTCTGTGGGTTATTTACGGTTGTTTTGATTTTTGTTGTCAAGGGTTTTAAAGAAACAATATCGCAATTATTTAACATGGGGAAATAAATTTAGACAGACAGTGCCTGCAGTAACAAATTACTGGGATGATCTCATGGACTAAAACTTTGCAGACTTGCTCTGTGCTATCCAGGGTTAGACAGCATGAGTTTAGATACAAAGAAAGGCAGTATAGCTAACTGCAAATAAGTCAGATGCTGTAGCAACACAGCAACTAATTATTCATATTGCCATCCCTAATTTTACAGGATGAAACAGCATAGATAGAGCGGCATAAGAATAAGGGCTGTGAGATACACTGGCCCAGATTTGTTTAACAATTATTGGAATTTATCTGATAAAAAGCAAAAATGTCAGCTGTGGTCTTAGATCAAAAGTCATCAGGGCAAGATGTGAACAGATTCATATTAGCTTCCTAACTTAGGGTAAAGAAGTGACCATTATTAGAAAAAGCATGGAGAGACTATATGCTGACAAGGTTATTAGCTATTCCCAAGGAGGTGGCTCCTGCTACATGTGGGTTTTAAGTGCTTTCCCTGCTGGGGAAGGTTGTCATTAGTTGCTGGGACATGGACTGCACGAGATATTCAAGGCCCGCCTGGACAAGATCCTGTGTGATGTACTCTAGGTTACCCTGCTCTTGCAGGGGGGTTGGACTAGATGATCTTTTGAGGTCCCTTCCAACCCTTGGGATTCTGTGATTGTGTGATACATGGCTTCCTTCTGAGTATGAGGTTTAAAGAACATTAGACCAAAAAAAAGAGGATGAAAACAATATTTAAGCATCGCATTCCAATGAGACATTAGTGTCATTGGTGTGTGTTACAAGGCTACATACAAGTGTGCATCTTGAGCAGGTAATGAAAGTTTCAGAAGTAGTTGGTTCTCCCTTTTCAGCTTGAAAATGCAGTTCATTTAAAGAACTTGTAAGTCACTAATGTCATAGCAGTTAGACAGAAAAGTCTTACAACTTACAGTGCTGTTTTGAACATTATTCTTTCTAGGAATAACAGGTCAGCCTGAAATGCTGCAGGTGGTGAGCACCATTTTGTGATAGTGCTGTTCTGAGGATGTATTTGCTGGCAATTAGTAATATCTGTAAGTAACTCACAAAGTTTTGCTTTTCCTTCTACGAAGAGATGGCATTAGCTGTGGTTCACAAAAATTATACATGGGGCTAGGCTAGTATTTCACTGATCTATTGAACTGTCAAACTAATTTGTCTCAGGAATTAACCATTTTCTTTACTTCATGAACACCTACTCTCCTCCTTGTTTTTCCTATGCTCTTCCAGTTGTCTGATCTTTCTTGTGTTACATTTCTACTAGTCAGGGAGATATGGGACCTCAGATTTTTAACTTAGTGTTTTCTCATTGTAAAATTTTTACCATCACACGTTGATATGGCATTAAAGTTGTAATTTTTGATCAAAAGTCCCTAAATGAAAAGTGTAGCCAAAGTCATAAAAAGAAGATGGACCAACTCAGATGACTGCATGTTGTATTTAGTGAATCGGCAAATAAAAGACTTTAAAGCATAGTTAGAAACGTTTATATATATGGTGTTATTGGTCATAATCTGCTTTTATAGAAAAAAGAACTTGTACTTCCTGCGTTGGTGAGTTCTGTCTAGTGAAAGAGTGAGTAAGACAGATGATATTTTACCTTTTCCCTCCCTTAGGCTTCCTTTCTACCTAAATGGGTAGGGTCAGATTCTTGACCTATTTCATATATTACTGGTCTGAATGACTTATTCAATTCATTTGGAAACTATTTGTTATTCTGGTGGCCCAGGTAGAAATAATGTAAAATTCTCTTATTTTAAAAACAGATGAGTGTCAAATCTGTGGCAATCAGCTCTTTTGGAGGTATCTTCTGTCTTTTCTTTGAAGCCTAACCAAGTCTCTTCTCCACAGACATAAAACACATCTCCAAATTCTTCTCAATGTGATCTGTTGAAAGATCATAAATGCAGATTCCTGAATTTAGAGAGAGCTTGAAACAGGAGCTCTAATACTTCCCAGTAATAACACAGGGATCTAGGTAGCAGCATTAAGCTCTAGGGAGATGTTCTAAAAGACAACATATCTTTCTGCAAAGTGGTATGGACTCCAATAAAGTAATGAACAAATAAAAACATTTCAGTCACTAAAACAAGAGTGTTATTTACACCAAAGTAAAATCTGCTGAGCACAGAGAACAAAGTTGAGACACATATCCACCTTACCCTCTGGTTGAAGGTGAGCTGTAGATTTTGACATTAATACAGGGTTTGTAAGGATTTTCAGTTTACTAGGACAGATGATTTTTCCTAAATTTACTGTGTTCCAAATTAATGATGGCACTTTGTTTTCCTAGTTTTTATGCCCATTAGGGAAATGCATAATTCAATCTAAAGATGTGCATGGATTGAGGTACCTGTGGTTGTGATCAGCTTTTACAAACAGGAAAGAAATGTCCACTTTATGTCAACAGCTGCTGAAGCAGAATGCAGATTTAATTCTTCCCATTTAATTTTAGCCATGTTGATTCACTCTGTTATTCTACAGTTTCACAGATCCTGAGGAAAAACTATACAGCAGACTTAATATTCAGCAAGAAAGGGAATGTACATATTTTTGAGCTGAAAAATAATAATCAGTTTTTCTAATGCCTTTGTCTAAAAAATATGCGCAGATGAGTGAGAGAAAAAACATCTTTCATGTCTGTAAATGTCCCACAAACAGCAATTTAGGGTCTGTGTTCAATGGTTAAATTAACAAGCAAGCTATTCTGGCAAATTTCCAGTTTTCACAAGTTAAAGACATTTTTAATACAGATAAATCCTTTGTCTTTCAGTAATTCAGTGCATGCGCTGTGTTGATATTTTTTGACAATACTGAACAAAGTTTATTTTTCTTTCATTGTGCTTCAGCTAAACATGGGCATGAGGTGGATTTTTGTGAAAAGAAAACACAGGATATTGTTTTTGGAAACCAAAAGAAATTCCTCACATATTGCTTGGCCCTGTGAGCAGAAGGTGTGAAGGAAGGGGCTGAAATGCTAGAGACATCAAATGCTTTAAAAGCCAGCACTTGAGTGTTTAAAAAATAGACTGTCAGCTGAAATGTTTCAATGTGAGAGAGAGAAGGAGAGGCTCAAAGGTGTTTAAAAGGGCTGCTGGAGAGACTTGTATCAGGAGCAGCAACAGTGAGAAATTCATTGGTGCTGATGATGGATAGGGAAGTATCAGAGATGATTGAGGCACTGAAGGTGCTGGCACTGGAGCTACGAATGGTGACACTGGTGGTTGTGGGAGGGGTGGAGGTGACAGCTTTGTTAGCAGCCTTGTGTCTGATGAAGAAGTGAATATTTCTCTCAGAGTGCACCCTTCACCTTTATGTTAAAAAT
The DNA here is from genome assembly GCA_034783455.1 of Micropsitta finschii. NCBI lineage: Eukaryota > Metazoa > Chordata > Aves > Psittaciformes > Psittacidae > Micropsitta > Micropsitta finschii. Next base: position 17,611 of record JAVHNF010000418.1, on the reverse strand, counting down.
AGCACTTGGTAAGCTACTTAAAGAGATTTGGGGGATTCTAGTTCTCCTTTGCCATATGGGTGGCTGCTGACATCAGATTTGGCACTTCTCTTCCCTCCTGAACTGCAACATTACAAAGTAAATGGGAAGCTCTGTGTTTCACTTATGTCTTAGTCCTTGCAACTTTCACAGGAGACATACCCTTTATTTAATTTTTGACGGAACTTTGTCAGAAAATAAGCAAAAACCCCTTAGTCAGACCACCCTCAGTAAAGAAAGAAAAGCAAAATACTACTTGGATTTTGGATACTGAATATATGACCTGGGTTGTTCTTCTCACTGGTATCACTGTTGTCATCTGGTTCTTTTTTACTCACTGAATAAACATTGACCCCTCCTAAATAATCTGCCAGCATTGCTGCTTAATGAGATTTTCTTCTGTTTAAGTTTAGGTAAAATTATATCTGCATGGTAGTAGGACTACTTAGGAAAGTACAGACTCCTTAACTAGTGTCTTCACAGTTACTCTTCAGGTTACAGATTGCTTCAGTGTTAGTTCAAAATTGGAAGTGGTAGAATAAAGAAGTGTACTGTAAGAAACCGCTCCCTTCCTGAAATCGACACCAAAGTAAAAGAAAAGAATCTGGTTTCTAGGGATTTTATTTTTTATTGTTTAATTCTGTGCAATTTTTATGGTATATTATTATAATACTGTGCTCACATGTAGTAACACCTAAACTCAGTGGAAGTTTTGCTGTGGTGACAGAGGTTTGCTCCTATTTATGAAATACTGCAATTTACTTGAGAATTTTTTTCTCAACTTTTCTGCTGTTGTAGTAGCAGGAGATGTTGAAGAATATTATATTTAGCCACTAATAGGCTTCTTTTGTTCCTGCATCACAAAACTTCTTTGAAAAATAAGACAAAGTGATATGTCTTCAGGAAATTTCCCAGAACATCATAAAAGATATATCCCAGAACTACTATTTTAGGGACAAATGTTGGTAATGTATTTGCAACAGAGTCAAAGTAGAATACTATGCGATTTATTAACAAACAATTTTTAATGTACAGAAGCCTGTGCCCATTTGTTATAATTTTAAAGTGCAAAAAAATTTAAAGTGAAAAAAGCATAGCAAAACTGAGTAGCAAACCTATAAATGTTCTTTATAGATGCTTTCTTACTTTCGTTGCTGTTCCTCATGAAGGTAAATAAGTCAAAAGTATTAATATGTTTTCTACTTTAAAACATAGATGTGAGGAGTTCCCCCTTAGATTTTCTTTCAGACAGCTTCTCTATTTGTCTAGCAATGCTTCAATATATACATATGTGTGACACCGGAGTTTTGAGAGCTGCAGCAAATGGCACCATTTCAACAGCTTGTTGGCAAACAGAAGTCTAGAGATATTTACAGACAGTAGCATTCCAGCCTCTGAGTAAATAGTTGACTAGTCTTTTCAGCTTCTGGCCAAATAGTAAATGTTAAGATTGCTTCCAGTGGGGCACAGGTATTCATAGCAGACACATGTCTTGGTCTTGTTTCAATTCTATGCAGAGTCCAAAGAGCTGGTTTTAATTCTTGTGTGAATTTATAGCCTTTCTTCTTGGACCTCAGATTGGCTCAGCACTCAAAGCCAACTGAACATAGAATCAGCAAGGCATTTTATTTTCAACAATTTCTTTTTTCTTTTTTTAATTTACTAAAACAGCCACTGAGCATTTCAACTTCTAGAATTTTCTGAGCTGTTTTAACAGGGTTTCTTTAGCCTGCTCCCCAGAAGTATATGGATACACAATATATTTAGACTATTAATGCTTCTCATCCTACTGCTCTTCATTTTTAACTCTCAAGATGCAGGATGATGACTGAGAACAGTGTGTTTACTGACACGACAGAAATTTTGCTGTGTGCAGAGTGTACCTACCAAAATTTACACGATCACCAAAGATTTCCAGAGTGAATAGCAGTTCTCCAAGCTGTCTGCTAAAAGTCTGGTTAAATTTGTCTAACTTCTATTACCTTTACAGCAATGGCTGAGCTATATTAATGCAAATGCTTGTATTGGTCGAAATGGGAGTCTGACAGACTGATGTAAATCATGTCTACCTTATAGCAGCCAGGGCTACATCTTAAAGAGCAGCGCTGCTTTTTCACCTCTTTCCTCTGAGATTTAAAAAACACAAAATCAAGCCAGAGCAACAGGGTGAGAAATGGCTTTTCTCATTATGGCTTCTTTTGGAAGGGGGTATTTGTGTGGGAGATTTGTTTAGGACCATTTCATGATGGGCGGGTGCCTGAAAGAAAACAGGGTAAGAAAATGCTTTCTGCAAACTGTCTGAATTCTATTTGCAAGAGGGTTCTGTGAACACCCATCTCTTTCAGCTCACCTTCTTTTTGACCTCTGAAGTGGTGTCAAATCCTAGCTGGTCACAGGTGGAGCTCATTGTCACAAAGTACCTAACTACTGCATATGCAAAAGTGCTGAAAGGGCAATTGTAATGGTAGGTGTTTTGGCTATTAAAATCTCACCCACAGCTGTCCCTGGGGGATGCTGACCCTCAGCCAAAGCCACTTGCAGAAGAAATTAAGTTGTATTGCAAATTAACTGCTGAGTCCTGATAAGACCCCGAGATGCTGCCAACATCAGAGCAACCCCTTGGGTGCTGGGGCAAGTATTGGCAAGGAAATCACTCACCACCCTCCAGCACCCCTACTTAGCACCAGAATCAGTTTCTAAGCCTTCCAAGACCTTTAAAAAGGCCCTTTTCTACAGCAGAATGGCCACTCACTAAGCGAGACACTATTAACAGGCAAATGTGCAACGGCCGATGCACTCACAGGGTTGCTGTAGCAAAGCTTCAAGCCCTTCAGCATGCGTTCAGATGCTTCACCCAGCTGCAGAGTGAAGCCCTGGATCCCCAGGACTGCTGACACCTAAGCCTGAACCCCACAGCCGCAGCTTCTTTACGTCTTGCAATGGCAAGTGGGAAAACCCCCCGTGCACCGAGGTCTCCCTGCCCTCCTCAGACCAAGATGACTCTAAAACCACTGGACCGATGTGTCCCTTTGGGGTGATGACTCTGAGATGGTTCCGTTTGGATCGAAGGCCCCCGGCTCCCCTAAAATGCAAATCCAGTGGCGTAGATGGTAAAACTCAAGAGCAGAGACTACTTGCATCCAGCTTCCCCTGGAGCTGGCGCCCGGCAGCACAGTCGTGCTACAGCTTGTCCAAAGCAAATAGCAGAAAATAAATAGCAAATAGCTGCAGCTTACTGAGAGCTGTAACCAGAGCCTGAGTCAAAGGTGGGATGAGAACGTCATGCCAGCTGCACCAAAAAAATAGGGCTGATAGACTTCGGAGCAATTCTACCAGCACTTCTCAGCGCTGCTTCCCTTGGGAAACCGGAGTTACACAGTGCACTTTGGGGAACACCTTTCACAGCCCCATTTTTCCTTCCCCAGTGTCCGCAGAGGAGCTCTACAGCACGAGTATGAACTGAAATATAGGATCGAGGGAATACACTCATTTAGGGCTTGACTGTGCGAGTTCCCAGGTGGACACAGAATCTCCCTGCGCTGCCCTGCTCCCGCTCACTTCCCATGCGAGTGTTTTGTCCGGCAGCCAAAGCAGCCATGGGGATTGTCCTAAATTTGAGCCTCCCTCCAAAGGCAATAATATCATCCCGTTGCTGTGTTAAAGCAAATCTGGGTGTTTGTAAAGGAGTGACCAGCGCAGGGCTGCGTGAAACGCCCTGGCTGGAGCACACAGCTCTGCAAAACTTCCCCCCTCCTCTGCTCTCTGCCTTGTTTTGCGTTGCCGCTGTTTCACCGTTCCTCTGCCCGGTGAGTCAGCCTCCCCCCTGGGTCAGTCTTTCACACGTTAGCAGAGGAGAGGAGGAACAGTCGGAATAAGAAACATGCTGGGATTGCCTAATGGATGCTGCAGAGGAACGGGAGCACAAGGTGGGGTGCAGCACGCCCACTCCTGAGCATCACCGGGACTGGGGAGCATCTCACAGCACTGCCCGGGGGCACGAACACAGCAGGGACCATCTGTTCTCCCCAGGGCTTTGGACCTGGAAAGGAGTTTCATAAGGAGTGGAGACACGCACCAGCACACCATAACGCCCACTGGGCTTGCCACAGGGGCTGGTATAACCCGGCACATCACAGCACCCTGCGACCCACAGTAATTTTCCCAGTGGGATCTCCCCCGTGCATGAATGCACGTCCCCAACCCATCCCTTCCAGAGTGGTTGCACAGGCACCACCACCATCTCAGCCATCTGCTGTCCACCGCTCTGCAGTTTATACCCCATTCCCGTACACACGGGGCAAGACGAAGTTATTAATAACACATAACCTGTGTCCCCCGCTACCACCGTTAACCATCGGTGACCGAGCAGACGGATTATTCCTACCGGCTTCCCCGCAGCCGTACCCGCTCGGCACAGGAATGAAACTATTACACACCCTCTGCTTCCCACAGCACCAGACCCGTTTTTATCGGGCAGTGCGGGAGCTCCGGCTGGAGGGAGAAGGCAATGAATGAGCTTTGCCAACCCCACGGAGAGAAAACAACCCGTGGGGTACCCGGAGAGGGAGCTCCCATCACCATCTCCATCTCCATCCTCATCTCCATCACCATACCCGTACCCATCCCGTCCCGGTCCCCTCCGTTGCACCCCTCGTTGTCCCCCCACCGGCGGGGCACCCCGCGGGCACTCACCACCGCCGCCGCCGAGGCTCTCCCTCAGGAACTGGCCGCTGGAAAGATGCTGCAGCCCGAAGCTGCTGGCGATCCTCTCGCACACCGTCCCCTTCCCCGAGCCGGGGGGTCCCAGCACCACCGCCCGCAGCAGCTTGGAGGCCATGGCCGGCTGCCGGAGCCCGGTCCGGGGCTCCGCGGGGCAGCACACCGAGACAGCCGGCCCCAGTCCCGCCGAGCCGTGCCGAGCCGAGCCGCTCCCCCCGCATCCAGCCGCCGCCGCCGCGGCCCGTACACATCAGCAAGGCGGGGGGAGCCCCCGCGGCCAGCACTGCCCGCCCCTCATCTGCCCGCCCCCTCGGGCCGCGGCACCCTGGGACTTGTAGTCGCGGAGCCCGCCCGCCCCGTGCCGCGGCCCGACGGGACCCCCACGGCACGGACGGGTCCGGACCAGCGGGTGACGGTTGTATAAAGGCAGCTCTATGGCCGGTGCGTGTCCTGCAAGCGGTCAGGGCAGCAACAGGCGCTGCGGGGCTGACCCTAAGCGCTGACCCGCACGGAGCCAGGGTGGCGGTGCGGGGCTGAAAGCCCCTTGCTGGCTGCGGCCTTGGGGTGCAAACGCACAACTTGGGAGCAGGCGTTCAAACGCAACCTGCAAGCAGGTCTTAAACGCACAACGCAGAGCTGCGTCCCGCAAACGTCGTGCCCGTCGTGGAAGGGTCGGTCTGCAAACGGCTTGCGGGCTGTTCCGCGCTGGTGACAACGGTGGCGGTGGGGATGTGTCTCTCCGTGCACGCGTGTGCGGGCAGGGCTGATGCCCGCAGCGAGACGCCATGGGAAGGACGGCATTCCCGTCGTTGGGATAACGGGAACGGCGAAAGCGTGCGCTTGGGCACACACACACACACACACACACACACACCGTGTGCCTCCGCCCCGGAAGCGGCCGTCACATGGCGGCGCTGCCATAAACACACCAAGATGGCGGCGGCCCTCACGCCGTCAGCCCGTGCTGCGTCATGTCGCCCCCCGGCCCCGCCGAGCACCGCGCCTTCAGGTGGGTCCTTTAAGGCCCGGGAGCATGTCGGGGGCAAAGGCGACCAGGCAGGGCTGGGGGGGCAGCTGGGGCAGG
>JAVHNF010000412.1:0-15775 GCA_034783455.1 Micropsitta finschii | reverse complement strand
GACCCCCAGGTCCCTTTCCCCTTCACTACTTTCCAGCAGGTCAACCCCCAACCTGTACTGGTACATGGGGTTGTTTTGCCCCAGATGCAAGACTTGACACTTGCCCTTGTTGAATTTCATCAAGTTTCTCACCTTGCCTCTGCTGCTTTGGCTTTCTGCTTACAGTTGCACATGATGAATCAAAGAGCAAGAACTTTCCCCCACTGACATGGGATGATCTGACACCACTTTCAATGCTGACTTCTACCTTCTATATGGGAGGAAGGATGAACAAAGCAACCTCACTGCTTTACTGCAGTTAAAAATGAATGCAACATTTTTGCATTCATTAACAGCACTATTTTTTATACAGCTTCCCTCGTGCTCACAGGACCCAGCAGTATAGCTGTGCAAGGAGAAGCACTTCTGTGTGCAACAGCATGTCCCAGGGCTGACAGGAGCTGCCAGCTGGAGGAAGACCAGATCTGTGGATCTGTGTCCATAGCGACAGGCAAGGGAATTGCTGGAGCTGAGCGTGTTGGCACCTTGTTTCTGACAAGGAGGTTTGGTATTCCTTTACCAGATGACTTAGAGAGGGCAGGCATGGTTCTGTTCTTCAAATCTCACATTCCAGACAGAGGCAGTTCCTGGATGTATCAGTTTTTAAAGATCTTCCATTTCTCTTCTTCCTCTTTTCACAAACTTCCATCAAGAAAAACTAAGAAGGGTGTAAGCTGTTGAGAAAGCTGCTCAAAAGTACCTTCAAGGCATTTGAGCCACTCAAGTTCAAGTATGTTTGCTATTCAGTGTATTCATTTGGACACAATTCTGTTTAAACATCTCTCCAGTGCTGTTTGCATTGCTATGTGCCATGAAATAGCTGCCAGCATCCACTGATTGCCTGTGGGGCAGCTGCACTCTGTATAAGACCAGTTTCAACATTAGGAGGGATGACTCCAAAAGAAAGCTAATTGGAAGGAATGGGAGAAACTCAGCAAAATATAAATCCCTGAGACAGCACCTTTAAATGTAAATCCTCCCAGTGACACTTCTTAAACTGGGGTGTACTCTTCCAGACAAACAATATCAAGTCTCCCAAAAGAGGGAAATACAGCTGGACCAGACCAAAACCTAAAGGGCTGTGTTAGAAATTAGAAGACTGACCAGAGAGATTCATATTATCTGTAATGCGTGATAATGGGGAAAAAAACAACCCTGAAATCATATTATATCCCATTTTCTAGAATAATTGAGCATCTTCTTTCCTAGCCTGCCAGCACCAGTGTCCTGGTAGCATAGAAGTATGCAGGCAGAAGCCTTTAGAGATATCCTCTGAAGTACTGGACCTGGAACAGGAATGGTGGACCAAAACCACCCTTTTTGCTTTAGCCTTAGAGAACTTCAGATCTGACCTAGATTTCTTGGCTCATATCTGCTTCACCCAAACAAGCACCCTGCCAAGCACTCAAGTGGGCACAGGAAAAGAGGGTGGTAAGTTTTGGCTCGTTCTCCCAACCATTCCAGCTGTCTGCCCACTGAGACCACAGCTTTTCTGGGAATTGCCCCTTGTAAGTAGCAAAGTACCTGAATTTAGCTGGGCTTGGCTCACCTCTACCTATTCCTTCTTGTCCTGCTCCCTCTTTCCCCTCCTTCCCAGAAAGGCAGTGGTTATGTTCAGATGCATTAGCTCACAGTAAGTCACTTGAGAGGCAGATCCTGGAAATCTGCTAAGCTGGGTGTTTATGACAAAATAGGGAACATACTTCAACCTGTTTTTCTAAAGGTCAGGAGCAATACTGTGCTTGTTTGCACAAATTGTTAAAGCACCTTTCTCCTGTTTCCCAAAACCATACTCTGCTGGTACCAGTGCCATAAGTGCCTCATGGGCATATGAATCAAAGCAAGGATTCCAGCTTCACCTCGTCTAACGCACTTAAAGAGTCAGAACATCGGGAGATTATCAGAGAGGAATCGTGTGTGCCCACACCTAGTGTCACAATCACAGCTCTTCTTCCCAGGACCATGTTAGCAGAACAACGGTAATGCGTTATTAAATTATAGGAGAATACACATTTGAGCTTTGAAAAGACTACTTTGGAAGCTCATGCGCCGAATCTGCTCCTGTCCAAGGCTCCTGAACAATCCTGTTTTGTTCTTGTTTTGGGGCATGGGAGCTGAACTTTTGCCCAATACCACACCATTGGTCTACTCCTAAGAGCACCTTATTGTATCTGATACTAAAGGAGACTCTTGTGAATTCTCAGGCACTGTTTTTTATGCAAGAAACTAATGACTTCCCACAGCTGATAATTTAAAAATTAAGAAACTGTAATTCAAATCCCTACCCTGTTAGGGCTCTGACTTTTGTTCTTACACATTGGAGCATGTACTCACCATTGCAGGTGACGAAAGCCATCACAAACACCACTATTTGCACAGCTTCTCCCATTCTCCCAGAACCACAGGTCTGTCCGCCTTTCCTTGCGCTTTGTGGGAGTAGGGTTTTGCAGATGAATTTGGATATCCAGAAAGCTCTGGGAAGAAAAGCATTGCTTAGAGATTGGTTTCTACTGCAGTCAGAGCTGGCATGGCACAAGCCTGTCGTTTACAGTAAGACAATGTACAGTAAGCACCATACAAGACATGTCATTGTAGCCATGTAATACAATGTGGGCTAAGGAGAAATGCAAGTCTACAAGGTCAGGGAACACGATACAGAAAAAACCACGGACTTTTGCTGTGTCCAACCAGGTAGGTTAAATACCAGCAAATTCCTGCATCAGGTTTGACTTTTATCACGGATGGAAGTGGTGCAGATAACCTATGAGCTCAATGATGTGCACTGTCAGAGCTTCTGCTACACTGGCTTGTGCTGTTGGATTCATGTTGGACACTGTCTCTGTAGTTTCGAAAGCACGTGTATCTACTTTGCTTAAAATGCACCTTTGATAGCATTGACTGCACACATAGTGCTCATGTGCTAAACCATTTGTTGCTCAGCTCATAGAAGGAATGACACTGGTTCAGCACCCCACATGCTGAATCCAAGCGTAGCCCCGTTGAGCACTGAGGAAGCACTTTGTCAAGCTGGATTTCCTCAATTAGCAGATATTGAACCCAATGTGATCCTCCCATCCCAAAAGTTACTCCTTGTTGCTAGAAATGGGTGCTCAAGCTGGGGCTCTTCCAGAGTCTCCTATTCTTTGCCAGTCATGCAAAACAACATGGCATTGACTGCAGGACTTTGAGATTCAGTCTTGGAGCCATAGAACTGCTTGGCAGTGATACGGCCATTGCCCTGCTGCCAACTCAAGGGGGGGGCCAGCCACAGCAGGTACATCACAAATCAATGCTGCTGTTGCACTTGTGTTCCTAACCGATGCTTTCAGCAGACGAGGAAGCTCAAAAGAAGGAAGTGGAAGTGTTTCTTGGAGAAGCAGGCATGCAGAGGAACACCAAATGCAATACACATAACTACTGCAAAGGGATGAAATAATGGTCCCTAATAGGTGTGACTCCATTTTCTTCTTCTTTTTCTGAGTTCATGCATATGCCCACATGCCAGCTTTGTGGACGGGTTCTGTTCTGAGTGGCAGAACAGTAATGGTCCTCTGCAGTTCACTCAGCTATTCATCTGTTATATGTTGCAAAGGCTGCTTTGATATGAGCAGGCACACTGACAAAGATAGTCTTGTTTTCAGCCATATGACCCAACCTTTATGAGCTCTTCTGGAATTAGCGAGTCCTGGTTAAACCAATCTGGGTGAAAGGAATGGAAACAGCTTTCATCCCCCAAATCTGTGTGTGTGAAGAGGAGCTCTGAATGTAAACCACTTGAGAAGTAACCAAGAGGTTTGCAGACAGTGCCTGCCCTTAACCTCTGGATGCTCCTCTCACAGATGGGAACTGCTGTATGAAGGTGGATATAACTCAGGAACTGAAACGCACAGACCTGTCTAATATCATGGAGGTCTGTCAGAGGCCCCAGAATTAACATTCATTGCAACCTAATGCCCAGAAGCTGAGGGCATCAGAAGAAAACCTCCATTACCAGCTGCAAAGATAGGCTTTGGCAGCAGAGCAGGACTGGCCAAAGATGCATGGAGGTGTCTCCAAGCCCAAACTGCCCAACGCAAGCCCCAACCTTAGCCTGTAGGCTTTGTGCTCCCACCTCTTGTCTTCTTTCTCCCGCAGAGCTTGCAGTGGCCCAGTGCACGCAGCGCCCCGTTGACGTTGTCTTCTTGCTGGACGGCTCTGAAAGGATTGGGGAGCAGAACTTCCACAGGGCCCATCGCTTTGTGGAGGAGGTGGCCCGGCAGCTTACATTGGCCAGTAGCAACAGCGACAATATGAATGCCCGGGTTGCACTGCTGCAGTACGGCAGTGAGAGGGACCAGAATGTGGTCTTCCCATTGACCTACAACCTGACGGAAATCTCCAGCGCCCTGGCGCAGATCAAGTACCTGGACTCATCCTCCAACATCGGCTCGGCCATCATTCACGCCATCAACAACATCGTGCTCAGCCCGGGAGATGGGCAGCGACTCGCGCGGCGCAATGCTGAGCTCTCCTTCGTCTTCATCACTGATGGCATCACTGGAAGCAAGAACCTCGAGGAGGCCATCAACTCCATGAAGAAGCAAGACGTCATGCCCACCGTAGTGGCTCTCGGGAGTGATGTAGACATGGATGTCCTGCTGAAGCTTGGCCTTGGGGACCGGGCAGCCATCTTCCGAGAGAAGGACTATGACAGCCTCTCTCAGCCCAGCTTCTTCGACAGGTTCATTAGGTGGATATGCTGAGTGAAGGGATGCACGTCTTCCCTTCAGCACTATACACCCCCCTGATATTACCTGTTCTGTTTTCTTCCCCCTGTACGGTTGCTAGCAACAATGAGTTGGCCCAGAACAGCTGCCTCTGGGTCCTCCTTTCTCGCCAAAATTCAGAGCTCTTTTGTGATTTTCATGATGAAAAGTCGTGTATCTTACATTTATGGTGCTAATTAAAGCCAAGATCAAAGCAGGACACAGAGCCATACGATGTACTTCTGTAAAGCTTTACACACACCAAGCCATGACTTGTGTACATACTGTCATCCTAGGAAGGCTTATCAGAGAAGCAAGAAAGCCTTCCAGTGTGGCAGGACAAATGGTTATCTCCAGTTCTCAAAACTCCTCAGTATCCCTCAGTGTCCTATGAGGAGTTTTGTGGCTACAACATCCCCTGTTCTTTAGCAAATCTTTTTCCACATTATCCCATCTTTTTTGATCTCTTAGTGCTTCTGTCCTGAGAGGACTGAGTGAGTTTATGATACATTCAAATGGTCAGCAACTTGCTTTCCTTTTGCATGGCCCTTAATGGCATGCTCCCCTTTCCCAGGAGCAACAGGATGGGGAGAGGGTTTGCTGCCTTCTACAGTTGTCTGCAGATGCTCCTTTTGAGGTTCTATCTATGTTACAGAGGGGCCATATCCCACTTGCGCCCTTCTTTCATTTCGACCTTCACCAGCACCTGCTCATATATTACTGCGCCCAAACTCCTGGCTGAGAGGAGCATTGTGCCCCCAAGCATCTCACTAAACACTGGGAGCTGCCCCCCTGCCATCCCAATGTGTTTGAAGTAACCAAGTTCCTCCTTCTCACCAGTACCTGCTGAGCAGTGCCCAGATTTGAACTTGAATTTTGCTGTCTGCAAAAATAAACATTCTCTTTTCACCCTACCCTGAAAGAAGCCTCTTTATTCTGTGGTTTGTCTCTGGTTTTAAATACTTTTAACAACCAGCACCCGCTTTCTGACAATGCATGTCTGGGGATGGATGTTTGCACTTTGGGAGCTTCTTTCTGGAGCACCTGACAGTGCACTCTATGTAGGCAGTAATGGACTTTTATGTCAGTAAGTGAGGATATCCATGTTGGTGGCACTGATGTGGAGCTGATGCCCAGCACCAGCTTTCTATCCTGGCACCTTAGGCTTAGCATCAGGGGCTGGACACTGGGACTTGGGGAGCTGGTGTCTGGGTCACCTGAGAGCGCTGTCCAGAGGGGCTTTACACAGATAGAGGTTTAGGTGGCAGTGAGTGCTGCCGCGGCTCCGGGAGCAGTCTGGGCCGAGCCAGCTCCTCGCTGCTGTGTTTGGCCATGGGAAGCGTCGCTCCGTGCCCACCATCCCCGAGGAGCCCTCATGGACCCATTTCCCCACCCGTCGCTCCAGGACCGAGCTGCGGGACCCCCGGCACCGCGCCGAGGGGCTGTGGGACTCGGGACACGAGGGGCCGATGAGCCGGTGCTGCAGAGCGGTTCCGAGGTTCGCTGGTGTTTGTGTGACCGGTGCCTGCGGAGATGCGGGTGATGCGATGGGGGAGAGAGGCGGGATCGCGCTGAGACACCCCTAGGGGATGGAGCCCGGCTCGGTCTTTCCTGGGAGCAGGGATCGCGTTTCCAGGCTGTCCACGCACAGCCGGGGCTGTTCTGCAGCGGCACCAGTACCGGGCACACAAAGCCCCACCGGGAGCCTCGGGGCGTCCGTCGGTGCCGGGGCTGGGGCTGCCCCCGGCTTTGCTGCTCGGGGCGCTCCGTACGGGGGTCATTGCCCAGAACAGGCCCCGGGGGGCTCCGGCTGAGGAGAGGAGCGGGGATGGGGTCCCCGTGGAAGGGACCGCTGCCGAGAGCCACAGGCGGGGTTAAACGGGAAGAGAGGAGCGGTGCTGGTGGGAACCGGTGTGGAGCCGGCGTTGAGGGGGCTTTGGCTGGAGCTTTCCCCCCAGTTCCGCGTGTTCTGTCCGGGGAGGAAGGCAGGGAGAGAGAGATCAGTCGCTCCGACGAGTACGGGAATGGCGGCTGAGGATGATGGGGCTGTGGGGAAGCCGCGGTCAGGGAGATGAGAGAGCGGGCGGGCGATAGGACCCGGGACAGCCTCCTCGTGAGGGGCGGAGCCTGTGTGTCCAGGGGCGGGGCGATGCAGGTTGTGGGCGGTGTCACATCTATAAAAGGGGGTGTGGGTGGGGCTTGCCATGCCTATAAAAGGAGAGGACTCGGTAAGCCGGGGCGTGGCTCCGGCGTCTTCTTCCGACTATGTTGAGTGGTGGCCGGGCGGCAGCTCCGCTCCAGACCGTGGGGCTGAGGCCGCTGCATCCGGATCTGCGGGTGCCGGGGAGCGAAGCCCGGGGACTCGTAGCCCGGAGCCGGTTCCCGGGCCCCTTCCCTTTGCCGCTTGTGGTTCCAGGGGCCTCAGCGGGGACTCCCTGAGAGCGTGGGGCTCGTCCACGGGGAGGGTACCCCGGGATCCGGCGCATGCGGCCGAGTCCTGGGAGCGGAGCCCGAGGGCTGAGCCTGGGCTGGTGCCGGGCTACGGAGCTGGGCAGTGAGGTCCTGAGCGTTGGAGTCGAAACCAACCGGGGCCGCTTCGGGTTCAGAAGCAGAGACCGTAGTCATGCGGGATGGGGGCTGGAACCCGGGGTCGCTAAAGCCGGGTTTGGGGCTCAGCAATGGAGACCAAGCCCCACGTGTTGGAGTCTGGAGCCCGGCTGATGTGGTCAATTGCGGGGCTCAAGCAGTGCCCGAGCTGCCCAAAGCCAGGTTCCGAGCCTAGCACCAGAGTCCCGTGCATGGAAGTCTCAACATGAGACCCCATTGGGCTGATGCTGGGGCTCAAACACAGAGCGGGTCCTGCCTTTTGCCGCTCCGCACCAGGACGCGGCTGCACGGGGCTCCGGCTGACGCTAGAGGTCGATCCTTGTCCCGGTGGAAGAGAGGAGCGGGTGGGAACCGGCGCTGCGGGGCTTTGGCTGGAGCTTTCCCCGGAGCTTTCCCCCAGCTCCGCGTGTTCTGCCCGGGGAGGAAGGAAGGGAGAGGAGAGAGGAGCCGCCGGGTACGGGGCTGGCGGCTGCGGGGGACGGGGCTTTGGGGGTCGCCGCGGTCAGGAGGATTGAGCGGGCGGGCGATGGGACCCGGGGCGGCCCCGGCGGGCTCCCGTTCGCACGCAGGGAGCGGGTTTCTGGGCTCCTGAGAGTGCGCTGTGTGCAGGCGGTGCGGAGATGGACTCGGATGCTGCTGGCACCGTTCCGGAGGTCCCCGTGTGTAGGAATTGGTGTTTCCATAAGTCCCCATCAACCCATTGCGGTATTGGCGGCGGCTTCAGCTCCAGAATGAGCCGTGAGAGGAGTGGGAGCGGTGTGCTCCCAGGTGGGCTGGGTCACCCTCAGCAGCACCAGCAGGTGCTGTGAGGCTGGTGATTGTTCTGCGAGGGCTGGGCTTGCAGAGGAAGCTGTGCAGGGAGCTGGGTTCATTCCATTGTGTTCTGCTGAGACGGAAAGGATGAGTTGAGTTTGGCTTTGTTTTGGGAAGAAGCGGTTCTGGTTTTGATGGAGTGCTGGGGTCTGCTGATGTCTGTGGGCTTCTCCTCGGCTTCTCCACTTGCTGCCCTGAGCCTTCGGTGTGCTTTGGAGGCAGAGTTTAGTGCTGCCTTGTTCCTTGAGGACTAGGACCAACAGCCTGGCAGGGAAAGGAGGTAAGGAAAAAGGGAAGGAATTTGCCTGCTGCCCTTACAGTGGGATGCAGGAAGAAAGCTGGCTCTTTCCTGAAGGTCTTAAACCTCTGAGTTGTTACCGAGTCCTGCAGGTACCCAGTGATGGTGCCCTTAGGGAGCAGGGTTTGTCTGTGCCCTGTGCTGTGGGTAGCCAGCAGGGTCTGTGCTTTGGAGAAGTTGCTTGCTCTGTTTTAGAGCCTGCTTGTGCTGCTTGTTGTTGGTGTGATTGGTGCTTGCGTTAGCCCCAGGCCATGACCAAATGCACCTTGTGTCTCTGTTAGGAGATGCTTTTTGCTTTGCTGAGTGATCCCTGTGCCTTGCACTGAAACGTGGAGGAGTCTAAACCAATGATGTTGGGCTCTGTGCCTTGGTTGCTGCTCTCAGCACTGACTTGCTGGGCCCAAAACCCCTTCTGCTCTCCCTCCTCTTTAAATAGTCTGTGTCTTCTGTGGATTGTGTCTTGCTTACAGCGTGCAGCCATAACAGGAGGTGCATCTAACCCTGATGTTGTGTTTCAAGGTATCTCTTGTGAGTGGCTGGTGCCACTGTTGCCATTCATAAGGAGGGAGAAATAAGCCGAGAGCTGACAGAAATCACGATGAAAGCTTCCAAACAAATGTGTAGAGGAATTGAGGCTGAGCCCTTTCCATGAGGCCTGTGCCTCCTCTGCTCTCCCTCAGCTGCGGCCCTGAGCTGTGGCAGCCCCAAACAAAGAGAATGGCTCATGGGGTACCCAGGTGCTGTAGAAACAAGTGCCTGGGCCAAAGGGCTGATGAGGTCTCACCCACACCTGATCTCAGCCTACCCTGAGCCCCCTTGCTCTGTCTGTGAGAGGGGAAACTGAGGCACGGAGCTGCTGGGTCAGCTCCAGGTCTTGCAGGGTCCCTGCCGGTGCAAGCATCAGGGAGATGCCAGCTGGAAGCTGCAGTGCTTGTGATGAAAGACACTGGGAGGCAGAGTTGGTGCTTGCTCTTGTTGGGCTTCACTGGTGTTCACTTCCCTCTTCCTCCATATATTCTGCAGGAGCTTCTTATCAAACCTTGTCATTCCCAGCATCCCACCCCTAAAGGCCTTTCCTGTTTTCCCTTTGTGGTGTCTGCTGGCTGAGGCAGGAAGGTGTGTTGGCACTGCTGTTCTCAAAGGGAGCATTTGGATGCTATTTTGGAAGCTAACAAAAGCTTAAGGGCAAATCCTGCTTCAGGATGTGCAGCAGAAAAGTCCTGTCGGGATGCAGACTTGGAAGCTGGTGGATGTTGTGGATTGCCTGAGAGATGGGATTGGTTCTGGGCTGAGGAAGTGCTGGAGCATCCTGATGGACTTCCTGGATGTGCTGGGCAGTCATTCCCTGTGTCTCCACAGTTGGGGGTTCACAGAAGCCTCGTCCTGTTGACTGTAGCTGTAGTTGAATGATCCCTGCTGCTGGGGCTGCTGTGGGGCAGGGTGGATTCCTGAATGTACCTCAGCCATGCTGTTGGACCAGTTGTGTTCCTGCCCACTGCTCCTTTACCTGCTGGGGCTGCAAATACCCCTCATATGGTCAGAGCTGGTGCCAGAATATGCGGGCACGAGAGGTTTGTGTGTGTCCAAAGGAGCCTTTACCTCTTGTTGAGTGGCTCAGAAACCCTTTGGGCAGGCAGAGAGGATGAGCCAAGCCTGGTCTGTAGGACATGGCCCTCACTGCCTCAGCAGGGACAGTGCTGCAAAGCCTTCACCTCGGGTCTGTAGAGCAGAGGCAGGCTCAGCTGTGCCCTTGTAAATCCCTGCTCTGGGTCCTTCCCAAGCTCCCCCCTGTCCCCTTGGAGCGTTTCTGGAATGATTTCAGTGGTCGGTGCCTGTTTCCCTCCCTGTGCACCAGGAGCAGCAGCCAGGGCCCTGCTTCTCTGGGGTTTCCAATTGACTCTTGTTATTTAACCCCCCTCTGTGTCTCCTTGGGAAGCAGCTGCCACCACTGAGTACTGAAGAGCCCTTTCCAGCCTCAGGTTTGAGTCAGCTCCGCAGGCATCGGCCGTTCTGTGCTGCAGTGGAAGGAGAGTGCCGGTGAGCCCAGTCCTCCCCAGGCAGTAACTGAAGGGTGCACAGGAAAAGAGGGGGAAACAAGGAAGTCTGGAGCCGTTTTTCAGGGTTCCAGCACATCCTCCAAACCTTGTGAATATCTTGGGGCTCTCCCTGATGTTTCCAAGAGCTTTGGTGATGCTGGATTCTATCAGCAAGTGGGTTTGGAGCACTCCAGCAATGCCTTTGTGGGGCTGATGTTGTCAATGCTTGTTTGTGTTCCCTCAGCCTCCTTGCTGCTCCTGCCTGCATGTGGTCACCCAGAGCAAGACGAGAGGAAATCCAGGGAATACCGCTGGGATGGTGCCTTCCATCCTCTCCCTGCGTGCCAGAAACGGGATCATCTGACAGTAAGTGAGAGCTCTGTGCTGTTACACATCATACACAACCTGTCAAGTTGCTGTAGCTCCAAGTTTCCACCATGTATCACCCAGGAGCAACTGAGAAATTGTGGTTTAGCTTCGGATGTGCCTTGTTGATGAGAGACCTGAGGCACGTTTCTCTGTAGGAAATACCCATGTTTGTGTGAGGCTCGGATCTCTCTGGAAAGGATGCTGTTCCTTATGCTGCTGCTGAAGTGTGTTTGGAAGAGAACCCGGGCAAGGATGGCTCTGTCTCAATAACAAGCAGTATTAGTTTGGGACCCCTTTATTGTCTGGAAAGGCTTCTGGAGAAAGATCTCAGCATATTGGGAATGTGATGGGAGATGGAAAGGGCTTTGCTGATGTTGACTGGGACTCGGACGCGTGTGGTGAAGGAGAACAAGAAGATGTACTCCTGTAGTGGCATGAGCTGAGGCAAGTGAGGTGGGTGCTTGGTGACTTTGAAATGACTTTGAGCTCTTCAAGCTTGTTCCAAAGGAAGTTTCGTTGCTGTCTTTGGTTCAGGAGAGGTTCCTGTCAGCCTGGGAAGAGCATTTGTAACCCTTGCAGGAGCTGGTAACCCCTGACCTGAAGCGTGGCCCCTCTCTGTCCACCTTCCCTTTGCTGCCGGTTCATCCGCTGGTCCTGGTTAAGCTCTGCACTGGGGCGTGCAGGTGGAGCCCAGAAATGCCCGCTCTGCCTTGCAGTGACTTCTCTCTAAGCTGGCACTGCAGAGGAGTGGGCAGTGCAGGCTGTAAGGGTTGTGTTGGTCAGAGGCAGGTTCTGTGCTGGTCGGCTGGAGGCTGAGCTGGGAGGAGGCAAGTGGATGGAGCGAGTGCTCCTGAGCAAGCAAAGGGCTGATGCTGTCTCCTGTCAGGGATGGTGCAAACCAGCCGAGGAATGGGTTTTGATGGCAGATGGCTGTGTGGCTTTGGGTTTGATGCTGTGTGTTTGGAGGCTTCCTGTACTCTGGTTTGAGCAGTTTGTGTAACGCTGTTTCCAGGGCACGCACGGTGTAATGAGACGTGGAGGATTATGCTCTTTCCTAAGCTGTTTAAATGACTTGACTTTGGGTGTTACTGAGCAGGTCAGGGTTGGAGCCACAGCACGAGGGAGAACTGGAACGCAATAGGAAGGAATGTACCTCTCTGGAGTAGTCAGGCTGGGAGAGTAAAACCGGCTTAGAACTGAGAATTGAATGGATGCCCTGGGGAAGGAAAGGAAAGTTCCTTGTTCTTCCCCCACCCTTTAAAAATAGAAAAGAACTTAAAACCCCTTGAAATTCCTCCCATAACTTGAAGTTTCACAACAATATTCAAAAGCCATGATCAGGCTTGCAGAGATCAAACGGAATAACCATGTGGAAGGTGATGGCAATCAATGGATGCTGTGATGGGGTGGTGTGGAGATGGAGAATCATCTGGGGTTCAAGTGTTTGCATCCCTAAAGCACATTGCTGGAACTCATGAATGTGTCCTCTGGGGCGTTCCCAGAGTGTTTCCCTTGAGATGAAAGGGACTGAATCTTTAAAGGCAATAATGGAAGAGCAAAGTGTCAATGAGGGCTTCTGGCAGAGTGTGATGGGGCTGTGGTCCTGGGGGGAGATGCTCATGCTCCCATGGCAACCGAGGTCATTGAAGTAAAGAGTGACAATAGAGTTTGGGCAGTGGGCAGGAGCCCTTGCTATGATGGAAGGCATTGATATGGGAAGGAAAAAGGGGGTGGAAGAATTCACTGGTGAGGAGCTGCTGTGGGACAGATGAGCAGCGTTTTGCAGCTGTTGCAGCTGTGCACTTGGTTGCATGGCCATGAGCCCATTCAGTTTAGCAGGGGCTTCAGCATTTAATTAATTAATGCAGTTTGGTTTCTGTCCTGAAGGGGAGGCAGAGCCAGCCCCGGTCCTCTCCTCCCCGTCCCACTGCTGCACCATTCAGTAGCTGATGCTCAAGGGGGTGTTTGCTGGATGAGCACTGCCCTCATTCCCTGACTGTCACAGGGCAGAATGGAGCTGGTGATTCAGTGGTGAGGCCCTAAGAACAGAACTGGGGCTCAGACAATGCTGGCAGGGTCACATCTGTGAGCTGAGCCAGCTCACCTGCCCCAGCAGAGCTGATATTGCAGAGGTTGCCACTGTTAGAGGGCTGTTGTCAACCCCATCCCGGTGCTGAGCCCTGGGCTTGTGCTGTTGTGACTGGGATGCCCCTTTGAGGTGATGGCTGAAGGTTCCTCCTCTCTCCTTGCCCCATGTCCAGGCCCTAATGGCCTGTAATCACTGTCCCTTGAGGTTCTGTGCCTTCACTGCAGCCTCCCCGTGATTTGCCCATGGTGTTCCAGCAGTCCCATCCTCCCCTAGGTCTAAGGCTGCATTTTGGCTTTAACTGTGGGCTCCTTCCACCTTATGGGGCATTTCCTTTCGCAGTCCCTGCAGGTGATTTCCTCCCGTTAATGGCAGTTTCCATTACTGTGCCATAGATGTGCGAGGCTGGGTGAGCGCTGGAGGCAGACCGTGCTGGGATAGCCCGGAGGACGCGCTCGCTCCTGTGCCCTAGCGCAGGAAGAGCCGTGGGAAACCCGAAGAAATCTGGGATTAGAGCTGGGAGGAAAACTTCCTTCGCGGCAGCTTTTCCCCAGCAGAAAGAGGCGGCTTTTGGCAAGAGACCCTGACGTGTGGCACATCAGTGCAGTGCTAAGGAAAGGGGGGAAAAGGCGCTACGTTATTCCCCCCCTCCTTCCCTCTGCCCGTTACCAGCAAAATGGGAATCTATGGGATTGTGAGCAAAGGGGGTGAGAACGAATAAAAGGATGAATAAAGTGAAATGATTTCCCACCTGGGCAGCTCTTGTGTTGGCGTTGGTTTCATGTGTGCGTGTCAGAACTGGGATGGGGGGGAATAACGTAGCATCTGGACTGGTGTAAGGACAGTAAACCAGGCAGAGATGGCCCAAGGAGATGGGATTAGGGCAGCTCCGTAGGCTGGATGTGGAAATAACACCATGTTGAAGAGAGTAAATGAGGGAGCGGTGGCACTGCCTGACCTGCCAGCTCCATGCATCCCAAATCAACCCCTTTGCGTTAAGGGAGCCGCAAATCACCCCTCACTGTCCCAACCCCATGTGTGAACCCATTGCAGTCCCCTCGAGGTGGAGCAGCTCTGGCTGGGGGGTGGCAGGGCACGGAGCAACCCATGGTTAGAGCAGTCTGCAGTTAGAGATGAGCCCTGGGCATGGAGTGCTCTTAGCAGATGCCATGGCTGAGCTTGCTGCTTCACTCGAAGTGAGCGGTGATGTTTCTCTGCTGCCCTAGAGGAGGGGAAGGGATGGCAGCAGGAGCTGTGATCTTGTGTCAGTGCGAGCCCCTCAGGTGGGCGTTTGGGGCCTCTTCATCTTGCCCTCACCCTGTGCTTGAGCAGTGCCTGGGGATCATCTCTGTGGGGCGCTGGGCAGGAGTGGGTGCAAGGCGTTGGGTTTCCCCAGTACAGGGCTCGATGCGAGCCCTTGGCTCTCACTGGTTGTGCTCTGCACCTCTTTGTCATTGTCCCTCCTCCTGCTGACCAAGTGGTCCTCATGTTTCAGAGCAGGAACCTGCCTGCATAGCCTGAGAGGAGAAAGGGAAGCAGCTCAAAGGTTGCAGAAGAGAGGTGGGATGTGTTAGGCCCCCCTGAATCTCAGTGAGAGCCGTTAGAGAAGGCCTTTGCCACCCGGTAGCTGAACCTCCATCGGGTCCATCCTGTGTGCGGACCCTGAAGCCATCTCTTTGGTCATGGTGTGTGCCCACATCTCACGTGGGTCATTCTGAAGGCCTCCTTGGAGGAGCGGAAAGCAGCAGGGGCTTTGGTGCAGCTGAGGGCAGCAGACCCTTAGTGTCTGTATGAACCAGAGCATCCTGGCTGTGCTGCCCTGCGGGCACCCGAGGATGCTGTGGTGGCCCAAGGCCCATGTGTGCAAGCAGAGCTGCTCTGCAGTGCCCATGAGGTGAGGCACAGGGCACTGCTCACACCCCTGGCTCTTAGATCCCAGTCTCCAAACCCTCGGAGCAGCATCCCAGCTTCTCCTCGTGCCTGAGCATCCCTGCAGGCGAGCTCTCCTTCCCATGGCCTCTGTGCCCAATGTCCCAGCTCCTTTCTTGGCTCTGTGTGGGGTCTTGTTGGGATCACAGGGATGGGGCCCTCTGCTTCCCTGCAAGCTGGAGTCTTGCCTGTGGCCCACATTGCCCTTGGAGCTGCAGGTTCTGCTGCTCCTTAGCTCAATAGTGATATGGATCAGCACTGTTCAGTGCTAACGGATGTTGTGAGCTGAACCAGGGTGCATAGGAGATGAGAGCTCATCCTCACTTACACACACAGCAAACCCCTCCAGTCTGGGCAGGTTAAGAGCTGACAGAGACCCTCAGATGAGGCCCTGTCTGTTTGGAAGGAATGAATCAGACCATTAAACGAATCCTTTAATCTAAAGCATCCCTTTCATTGGGTGCTCTGTGAGAACCAAGTGCCTGCAGCACTGAGGGCAGAGTTTGCCATCCCTGGGCTGGGCTTGGGTTGCGGAGCCGCGCTGGTGCTGTGGGGTTTTCCTCCCTTTTGTCCTCTATTTGAAAGCAAAGTGGGGTCAGAGAGAGCAGCAGAGTGGGGCAGAGGGGGCACGGGGAAGAGGGGAGCTCCCTGGATCACTGGGTATTAAGTACAGCACGGGGAGAGAGTGCTTCTTATCTCAGGGAGCAGGAAAGGCTCAGGAAGAGGCAACGTCTCAGCTGGAGATGAAGAATACTTGAAAAGCAGCATGGAGCAGCCTTGAGATGGGAAGTGTTGGGCTGGTGAGCCCGGGACAGGTTGGACAGGAGCATTATTGATGTCTTGCAGCACAGAA
>JAVHNF010000411.1:0-15243 GCA_034783455.1 Micropsitta finschii | reverse complement strand
TCATTAGAAAATTAATGATAATGTTTGAACCTAGGAGCTGGGCTTCGTTTTGTTTCTGTATCCAAGAAGATCTATCTTTCCAGATTTGGATGCCCTTTGTAGTTGACTAATTTCTACTACTTCTGTTTTGGAGTCTTTCTATTTGGACATTATCATTAGCCTATCTCATCAGTGATCAGCCATCAAGCTGACAGGTTTATAGATTCCATGATTGTCTGGGTCTTTGGAGACTTCTTCTGTTACAGCTCTTCATCTCTTATCTTCAAGTGATTCTCTGCACACGAGAAAGCAGGTTACTGGAGATAATTTAACAGGGTGAAGTGACCTGGGACGTTCTGTCTCTTTCTGTTTGAGTAATGTAGATCATCTGTAAGAATGATGTGGGCTGTGGGGGAAGTCTGGATAAAGATGTTCTAGGGCATGGAAGGGCCAATCCAGTATTTTACAACTTCATCCAAAGATTAACAGAACAGATGCATCTAACACATACATAACTTCATGGAAATATGTTTATGTCTAGGTAGCAATTTTTAATGATGCTATGGTAAGGAACTAGTCATAAAAATTAAGAAAAAGTAATCATAATGAAAAAATGTACAGAATATAGAAAATATGGAGGATGACAAACAAAATAAACTACCTACAATGTAATGATGAAGCAGGTCAAATAATGATGTTCAAACCTGAGAGAAGGCTTTTTGTTTGATCCACTTCAAAGGTGAAGTAAGGAAAATTTGGAAATCAGAAACAAACTGAAAAATTTAATGCTAGTGTATCTTGAAAAAAATCGAGAGTAATGACTGCATTTAAGTTTTCTGTAGGAAACTACATAAGTTTCTTGAAGATATAAAATTATTTAAGCTAGCAGGACTTATTATTTTAGATCTGCATCTCAATGAGGCAAAACCACTTGAGTTTTAAAACCTACCACTTTGTACTTAAAATCCTTGTGTTACTTGCAGATATACTCATTCTAGCAGTGATGGATAGGATTGGCAACCTACGCTTTAGATTAATAATTTCTATTTCTCTAAACATTTTTATAGTTTCCTAGTGGCAATGCTGATTTTTAACAAGGAGCAAGATGCCAGCGATTACACTGGGTAATTTTATGGCCAGCTAGGAAAAGAAGTGATTGAAGATGTACAGAATTACAACTGGCCTCAAATTTTCCAGAGCTGGTCTCTTCCTGATCTTTATCTTTCACACTGAGATAGCAAGTTTAAAAAACAAATAAGAAAGACTATGCACATGTTCAAATGCTATTGTATAATTGTCATAATATATAATATTTCCCAGCTGATGAGCTTGATAGATGCATTAAATGTGTTTGCTTTGGGGTTTCTAAATCACAGAAAGTTTTCTACTAGAGATCTTACATTCTCCTTTCCCAAAATGTTTGTAAGTCATAGAAGGACAAAAGGAGAATTTAAATACTTATCCAAAAGTAAACATACGTGTCACACTGTGATAATCCCCATGGTTTTTCTCTTTGGGGGCAAAGTTTGTTTAGGGTCTGGATCACAAGAAACGAAGAATTCAAAACCAGCACAATGCTATTATCTTTCTGTCTGCCATCTAAGTTATGCCACTGCTTCTTTGCATGGTATTTCTTCACAGAGATGCAAGTCTAGAGCTTCTAAAGAAATAAGGATTTACTACAGTGACATAGTCGTTTCCACTTCTCACTTCCTTCACAGGTACATTTTACTCAACATTTTAGTCCAACGGCTAAAGAACTTACTTTTAAATTGGGCAAACTCTGAAAGGAAGAAGTCTGTTATTGCAGCACTATCTTCAACTTCTCTGAAAGTTATAATTATCTTTCTCAGTCTCTGAAAAAAGGAAAACCCTTACCATAATTACTTGCTAAATCCTCACTGGTAACTAAAACAGTAGCATTTGTTATGTGCTGAATTAGGCATTCTAAATTAAAAACTGCAAGAGAAGATATAGAAGAGTTTTTCTTTCATCCCAGTTTGCCGCAGACATCTGCCCTCTTTGTAAAAGGTTGTGAGAGCTGGACAGAGCAAAAGAAAATGAAGCAGAAATAAAAAGTAGAGAATAAGAATGATCATAAGAATAGTAAAAGTTTATATTTTATGCCCATTTAAAAATAAATCCAAATATTGTAAATCTTAAAGATTGTGCTTGATAACTGCAGACAAATACATTAATTTTGTGAGATAAACAAACAAACATCCCCATTCCAAGCTTGGGAACAAAATATGTTAATACAAACTGAGTGGACATTATCAGGTCTGAAAAAAGTCCCCTAGTTACACATTGCACACATACAACACAGGCATCATTAGGCCTTGTCTGAAACCAGCCTGACCTGGGAGGATATACTGTGTATACAAGAACATAAGGTCTGGTTTTGGCTTTTCCTTCCAGCTGCAATAAGCAGCATTTTTGGAAATGGCACCTGCCTGCTTAAGTTCAAACGGAAAGGAATGATTCATTTCTTGCAGTGAGTAACCACACAACCAGACAGAGTATGTTTGAAGTGAATATGCCCCTGGCCAGACGCAAAACAACAACTTGGCTGTTAACATACACTGGGAGAAGGTCAAATACTCTTTTCAATTTAACACAAAATGAACAACCGAATCAATCGCTTATACCTTCATCAGTCTGGGAGGCAACATCTGTTTTAAATACGTAATAACTTCTGTAACAGAGAAGTAAGAAATCACAGCAAAGAAGATGTATGAATGAATACTTTCAATATCCAAAGAGACATGCCACACTGGAGCCTTATTTGCCAATATTTTCCATTCTCCAGTCTTTAGCTCCTGCTGCAGAGCTGCAGAAAAGTATGGGCTCTGTATGATTGTGTTTACATCCTCTCACCAGCTGTAACTGCTCTAGTTAGGCCTCAAAAACCATAAACAGGAAACAGCCAACCGACTCCTCAGAACAAAAAAGAAACATCAGGGGTTTTTTTCTTTTTCCTTTTTTTTCTTTCTTTTTTTTTTTTTTTTCAAAAATATGTATAAACACCACATTTTCTGGGTGATGTTCAGCAAACAAGCAACATCCAAATTCAGATTTTACCGACTGAGGAGTAATGGTTTACTTTTTACTTAAAAGTCACAAGACAAATCACCATCTGATGCTCCTTGAGGCATCCTTACATAGGTAAGTCATGTAGGATATCTCACTGGGACCTTACAGACTGAGAATAACTTAAGAGGTAAGCCAGAATTCAATACTACTCTGCCAGGAGGCAGAAACATGTCCAGTGCAGCCCCTTCTTTGCAAATGTACAAATTAAGTAAAGCACTGAACTGAGATTTCAACACAAATATTTTTTAGACCCTGTTCACGTCTGTGGCCTTGCCCCCTTCCTTTCCCGGGCATGTTTAAAGAGACAAATCTCTGCAGAATTCCCTTTCCCTTCCTTATTTTTAAAAAATTCTGACGTAGGCCGGTTCCTCTGTGTACCCATGACCAACAGATGAGGAGCAGAGCCACCCCCCACTCATGGAATAGGGGTACACCTGAGCCCAGAAGCATCTTCAGACATCTTGCCTATGGTCTTCTTTGCTATTCACAAGAACACATAAAGCAAGGATTTGCATGAAAGTGGTCACCGCCACCTTGGGAAGATGTGAGGACTAGTCTTGTTTTTAATCCTTCCCCTCTGCTTTTTAGGAGCCCAAGCAGTGTTGGTTCAGCCACGGTACAGGTAAAGGTTTGTTCTCTCCTGACCTTTGTTGAGCCATTTGCAACATCTGTTCAATAAGCAACATGAGTACTCCTCCTCGAGCAAGCAAGCCTACATTACTCTCCATGTTTCTTCAACAGCATTCCTACCCTGAAAAAATAACATCCACCAAATAGGCTGAACTTCAAACAACACAGTTAATTATTTTTCAGTATTTAGAATGTAATGGTTTAGATTTAGGATGGCTGGTATTCAGTGGGTTTTGTACGGATGAACAAGAATTAGATATACTTGAAAAACAAAGAATTAACAAAAAAATTAAGTTATGATAAATAATATCAGATCTTTTTATCATTGGCAACATCTATAGTGAATAGGTTTATTAAAAATGTCAAATTTAATACAATATTTTAAATGGATATGTAACTAGTAAGCATTTTTTAACTGTCCTGCCGCATTACCAATTTCATTAGTTTGCTTTGTAAAGCACAAATATAAACAGAGGAAATGTCTTCTCATACCTCATACTAGCCAACAGTTTGCAGAAAGAACTTCAATAAACTTGAGAGACCCCAGAATAGACTTTACAAAATGTAAGTCTACAAGAAGAGTGAAGGCACACTGCATCAAAAATAGGAGAAAATGCTATTAAAAATTCAAGACCCTCATACGACGGGAAAATTAGCTTATTTTTTTTTTACTAAGAAAACCCAACAAATCAAACATATGCCATCATGAATTACTGTCATAATACAGGATATACAAAGCAAACCCAGAAAATTAATGCACGCTATCAGATTTTTCTAGTGCTTCAGCTCATAAAGAATGTGAAAATGATAGCAGAAAAATGCCTACAGCAAGCAAAACTTTTCAGATCTACAGAAACAATCTTTGATGTTGTGATCGAGGGCAATCAAATTTGCCCTTATGAACTCCATTTTAATACCCAAGCTATTACACTGAAATATAAAGTAGTGATTACATATACATACCTTTTGGTGACTTTTAGGGCGGTATTCCAGCCTATATAATTGGAAGTAGTTTTAAAGCCAAAACACTAATTTACCACTAGCTCTGATCCCTAGAGGTGGCTTACATTCAAAGAACACAAAAATAAATGGTACACACTACAAAGAAACTGTTAGATTTTTAGGAGTATTAACTACAAACTTTTAAATATTGGGTGACAATAACTGGCTGAGCAGCACCTACAGTGAGTTTTATGCATGCGACTTAAATATGAGTGGCAGAAACACTTTCTTTTTGCCAGTGTTGAATTGGATGACTAAAATCATGCCTCTCCCATCTGATCAGCCTCACAGTGATTCAGCATAGATCAGTATGAATGTTTCCCCAGAATGTTTTGAATAGATTCAAAGAGTTAAAAATAATTTGAAAAAATGCACAATGATTTGAATAAGGTATTTTTTTAAATATATAATTGAAAACAGTAAGCTATTCGCAGTAAGACCACACATATGAAAAAAGCTAACGTAATAGGACACACAGTTTGCAAAGAGAGATCTTCTACTTTATTTCTAATCCTATTATTTTTAAGATTATTTATGTATTTTCAAAAATATTCTTGCCAATCCACCTGCAGGAGAAATAGGGATGTCTGGGGATCTGCTCTTTGCATTTCCTTGAATTTACTCTGCTAAGCAGTGGGGTTTTGACACATCATCTTCCACAGAAGCACAGAAAATTATGTCTTAGCTATGCATAGATTCTGCCGGTAAGCAAATAAATAGAAAGAATTCGTACAAAGCACTGTGGTGCCATTACATTAATATCAATGTCTACTTGCATTCATATTAGCACAGCTCAACAGTATCACTATTGTGCTAATCCATTACAGGTATGAACTTCAAACTGCTGAATGTCCAAGGCACAGAGAATGACAGGAATACTCTGACATCCTTAACATGCTTACAAAGGCTTACAGCACTGAAAGGGCATGAAATTCTCTTCATCCCAGTAGGGCCAAAAGCATTTATGCAGAGTTGCCCAGGTGATTATAAGAAATTAGTGTTGGGCATTAACTGTCACACATGTACTATGTTATTCCAACATCAAAAGCACATACTTAATAAATATTAAATGAGTAAAACAGATGTCAACACTTCAACTAGACTATAACAAAATCTAACAATCACCTTATTCCTTTCTAAATTAAATCAATTAAATCAATTGTACGAATCTGAATTACCAACAGAAGGCTGGTTCTGCAGGTTTGGAAACGGAGACAAAGTTTGAAGGGCCATTTTTTTCATTTGTTTTATAATGCAAATGTGGTTTTGAAAACGGAAAAAAAAATCAGAGTGTTTATCCAAAAAAGAAAATAAGAAACAAAGAACACTATTATCAACATACTCGGGAACAGTATTCTAACATTTTTCATTGCTTTACATTACAAAGAAATTCAACAAGAATTAAAGCAACCAAACCAAAATAACCCAATGCACCATAATAAATGAAGGGACAAGATGGCACTGATCATACAGTTTGCCACAGATAGCAAATTGCTGGCACAAAGCAATGGTATAATGTACTCCTACTTAAGCTCTGCTAAAAAGGACCAAGAGGTTACAGTGAACACCAGGGTGAGTATAAGCAAAGACCATGTTGTCAAGGCAGAAGGCTGCACACAGGCCTATGTTACAAGGAGTGCAGACATCACAGGACAAACTTATTATTTATTATTTATAATAAATATTATTATACTTATTATTAAAGAGTGCCCCTTTACTTGGCATGCTGAGGCTGCATCTGGAATATCACATCCAGTTTTGGGATCCCAGCTCAAAACAGACGTGGAGGAATTCACGAAGACCCAGCAGAGAGCAACCAAGATGCTCAGGGCCTACAGCAAGTCACCTGTGGAAAGAGATGGAGGGTGTTGGGCTTGCTCAGTCTTGCAGAAAGGAGGCTAACAGTGATCTAATAGCAGCTTGCAGCTACTTGAAGGGAACTTGTAAAAATGATGAAGCCAAACTCTTCCTGACATTGACAGATGGCTTAACAAGGGACAATGACCTCAAACTATGGCTTGGAAGTTTCAGGCTGGACACACTCCCAGGAAGGTAATACAGCTCAGACAAGGTTACCCAGAAGGGTGGTGGAACCTCCAAGACCTGGCTAGACAAATTCATGGCTGACGGTCTAGTGTTGGAGATACCTGTGCTTTGAGTGGGACCTTGGACTGGATGAACTCCAGAAGTTTCTTCCACCTAACATTTCTGTAATTCTATGATTTCAGCACCATTTTACCAAACCACTTTCTTTTTTTCTTGTGTTTTTTGGGGGTTTGTCTTTTTTTGTCTTTGAAATTAAAGATTGTTCCCTTGTTTCCTTCAGTGTTTTACACCTATTTTGTTAACAAAGAGGCTTTGACACAAAGAAGTAACTCGTGACTCACAAGTGAAAACTTGGAACTGATGAGAAAATGATATATTTTCCACACAATTTGTCTTAGTATATATTAACGAAGGAACTCAACTACTGCATATTAGCTACAAGTTTCATGAACTACATTCAGACTGTTTAAGGAACAGCTTTAAAAATGAAGACAAGCATTTAAGTTTAATGCAATAGAGACACAGGAGCCAGTGGAGTAATTCATGGACATGGTGTGACACTGCCAAATAGACTGTCTGGACAGATAATTGTATCATCCGTACTTTACATGGATATCATAAGGGCAGAACTGCACCTGTCAAGCCAAGAGACAGTGATTTTGCAGTGATCATAATGCAAGACAGTGATGATGCAAATACAGGACTTACGTCTGTGGATGAAAGCGAGAGACAGGTCTCCGGGAGACCACTTAGAGAGGTGACCTTAAAGACCTGTCATGGCCTGGCAATGAGTTACTATGGAGAAGAATGAGTCAAAGATGCTACTCAGGCCATTAGCCAACATGCTAGCTTCTAGAGATAAAGCTTTCCATATACACGCGGAAAAGAGGTGTTGGATAGCATCTGAATGAGAAAAGAATAAAATCAACTCAAATTTCAGTTAGAGACAAATGGGCAAGAAGAGATGACAGGAAATAGGTTCTAGATAGGAGAAAGTAGGTCTGGACCAGCACAGAGATGATGACTGAGTCTGTGTGCAAGAGGATCATTCACTCATGGCAGCAGCAGAAAGAAAAGTCTTGAAAAACAGATACTTTGCGCACCTTCACACAAAACTGAATTAGGGGGAAAGAGACAGGAATCAGCATAAAGACAGATGACTCTGAAGCCAGTTAATCTAAAGGAGGTAACAATTACAATGACACTTCTGGTATTGTCTGAAGTGTTCTGAAAAGGTTAGTAGGAAAAGTAGAAAGCTGGAGATCAGACTTGACTAAAAACATTAATTAATCAGAATCCTAGCATTATAATTCCACCCAAGAAAGACTATTTTTCTTTTTTTTCTTTTATCTTTTTTTTTTTTTCCTGGTTGTCTTTTTCTGTCCCATTGATTGTTTCTGGCAGCTTTCGGACTGCTCTTCTACATACTCTACATTTAAATTATGGGTATCTGGGAATGGAACTTGGCGCTTTTAGCACTGGGATCCTAGGCTTGGACTTCAAGTTGGCATGATGTGAAACAGAGATCAGAGATGCAACAAAACAAGCAATACAGAACAGAAGGGTGCATTTGGTTGCTTGTTTTGGTTTTTTGAAGAAATTCAGATACAAAATGTTGACTAATGCAAGAAGAAATATGAGCTTTCTCACAATGGTCTCCCTTCAACTAAGGCCAGCTGGGAGCGCCGAATACTTTTAATTTTCTCTGTTACTGTGTTGTATTTTCTGTCTTTCGGTAACCATGATATTCAAGCCCCCCAAGAAACAGAAAAATATACAAGGCAACTGTGTGGGAATATGTTAAAAACTATAACTGAAACTAACTTGCTAATGAGACTGTAACATTATCCTAGATTAATGAGCCTGGATGTAATAGGCTTGGTTTTGATCATATTTACACCTGTAAGATCAAAAGCGACAGTACTTAAGAGAAAGCCTTTATGCCACTAATACCACTTGTCAATATATATTTCCACAATTACAGTACTCAAAAGTGGGTGTTTTCTGGCTTGTTTCTGAACTTTCAGCTATAGCTATTACTTGTATGTGTATGTTAAGGATCATAGAATCAGCTAGGTCGGAAAACACCTTTGAGATCATCAAGATCAATTGTTACCCCAGGACTGCCAAGTTCACCACTAAACCATGTTACTAAGTGCATCACCTACATGTTTTCTGAACACTTCCAAGGATGGTGATTCCATAATTTCCCTGGGAAGCCTGTTAAATGATCTTGTGTATAAGAAATAAACATTTGCCTGATATACAAGAAGTGTCTTGTAAATGGCCTCTTCATCAGAAGCTAAACCAAAATTCAGCTAAAAATGTTCACACAGTAAAGCAAACGTTAGAAATAAAGTAATTATTATATCTGAACAGATGACACTGACAAGGTATATATAAATGCCATTAATAATCCCCTGGTTTATAAAGTAATTTTTATCCTTTACAGCAGAGAATTTCTCATGCCCAACACTGTCTAGAGATACTTAAGGCAACAATGGCAAATACAAAGTAAAATGTATTTATTGCCAGCCTAAAAGTTAAATCACCACTGTTTTCAAATAATTGCATGAATAGCTAGGATCATACAACATTTCCTCTTGTTAGATAAATGGATACATTTCACTGAGTAGAAGATTAATGTGCATTTGAAATAGAATAACAAGTGCAAACAGAAATTAAAGTGGTCTATTAAGATACAAGACTCTAAACACAATATTCTTAATCTCATCTCAGAGACTGAATAATTGCTGGACCTTTGCATTCCTCTTAATAAATCTATTTACACACAATTAAAACTATTCATCCTCCTTCAAGTCAAAAATTTCTTGGATGACCTATTAGCAACTTACTTGCAATTTGTTTTGAAGAAAACCATTGTACAGGAGAGAGTAATATTCCTTTCAGTTTTACCAGTTCTTTTACTTGCAAACTATCTTATTCTAAATATAAAGTGCAGATCATCGATATTAACTTTTCTTAGTAATTAATAAAAGTCATTGTCATTTTGGTTATGTATCTTAAGCGTTACTAATAAAAAGATGGTAATATCTGTGATTTGCACTTGATAAAAGAGGCGTACAATCTGCACTTTTATTTACTGTGATTTATCACTGCACCTCCTCTACACAAAGAACAGCATTTCTCTTACTGTCTTACTGACAGGCTCTCTATAATTAAACTCACATTTTTTTCATTTTCTTTGTTGATGCCAGAAATAGCATGAGCTGATACCAGTGAAACCCTCGCTCTTTGCAGGCAGAACCAGATGCAAGTTTTTCTTGTATTTCTTAATTTTTAATTTTTTTTTTTTTGTGAGGAGAAAGAGGTGCAGTGGGTTGCTCCCTTTATCCAAGTGACCAACAGTTCTCACCTGCACTAACATCAGTGGGAGCACTAAACTCTAACTAAGCAAAAGTAGTCTTTTAGATAGGACAAGAGGCTCAAGAAGAAAAAATGTTTCAGTTTTGTGGGCTGTGTCTGCAAGAGCTGGAGACAGTGGATATGGCCTGAAGAGCATGCAGTGGGACACAGTCTGTGCTGGAAAAACAAAAGAGACCTTGGCTTGCTATTTGCATGTGGGGTCAACCAGCAAAGGAGAGGACTGCCTTGGGGTGTCCCTAATACAGACATGGGACACCACTAACAACTAACCACAGCATGATTAATCCTATGCTCAGGGACTGAGGACAGACTCTAGCGCTGACATTGGACATTGGCGCTCCAGCTCTTTGAGTTTCTTTACTTGCAACCTGAAATTGCAGTGCTGAGTGTCTGCTTCATTTTTCACATCAGTGGTTTAGTACAGGATTACTCTGCCAGATACCATGAGCTGCACACATTATCTAGACTTAAAGCTATTCTCAGCATTGTGCATACCCAGCTCACTGCAGTGAAAAGATGGGGCTTTCTTGAAGTGATGGAGAAAAAGGTCTGTTCTCTTCCCTGAAGCTTTTTTTTCCTGTCATCTACTTAACCACAAAGTTCTGCTTTAGGCTACTAGACGTATAAACCACACTACCATACACACGTTTCTAGCTTTATATGACAAAACAAAAGGAAGTTTAATATTTCAAAGTTCAACAAAGCACAAAAGAGAAAGCTGTGAGAAAGTACTGACAAAACTATGGAGGATCTACCTTCTAGCTGAGATGTATGTCCATACTAAACCTGATCCCAGGACTTCAGTTCATTTAAAGCAAAAGTAACAAAACTGAACTGGAAACAGAGCATCCGCTGCAGTAGTTTGTTGCTCAGTGTGAGCTGCAAAATGAAATCCATGAAAATGGATAAATCAGGAAGAATTTAGTCCCCCTGAGTTTTGGGTTACTGAGAAACTCCTGTTTGCAGGACCTTAGTCAAGAACCTAAGCTAGCCGGTGCATCCTCAAAGTCTGCAGTCTTAGTGAGAGACTACTGTATACACATATCCTTACATCAAGATGTGGGGGTCTTTACAAAACAATGTTTCTTCTGCTACTTATCTGCATGATTCTGCTACTTGTCATGTAAAATTAATTTCAATATAACAGGATTAAAAGCAAAAATTCTAAAAAAGGAGTGCAGATACACAGCATAAATTGAGAGAGAATGTAATTACAGCTCTTTCTCCTCAAGACTGATGGAGTCCAGACTTCAAAATATAGTTCATAAACAAATTTCCTTGGAAAATTCAGCTTTAAAAACAAGAAGTGATTCAGATTCATGGTCTGTTTACTACTTTATTGCACATTTATTTATTTTGTTTATTAACTGGAAGGGATTTTGAATTGTAGAACTGACATTCAAAATACCCAAATTTGTGAAAACTGTAAAACATCTTACTATACAATGCAAGCAATACGTTCATTGCTTTAGTGCAGCAACTGATGATTTAAACTCAGCTAAATATATGAAGAGAGCAGACCAAAAAGAATGATACCTGCCTTTAAGCACAAAGATTAATTATTCAAGGGGGAATAAATCACTCAAAAAGTGGAAAGTACCAGTCGCCTCAAGAAGATACAGCTTCTGTGCTGCATACCTCCTCCCAAAAGGCAGATCTATCCAATTAGCAACCCTCCTAAGACCAGTTATATATTGTAGAAATAGTAAGGGCAGCAAGTATCTTCAGTAAGATACATTAAGATACATTACTACAAGACAAAGCTATTTATGTGAGGCATTTGTGAGGTTAAAGTAAATTAAGCACAGTACACCTAATTATTTACAGTTACCTATTTCTTTTCACTGTGCATAAAGGAGGGGTCAGAATGGGTGGCAAAATCTTCCTCCTCCCAGCTGTTCTGTCCCCATCTTTGGAGAGCCAGAAGCACAGAGACCAAATATGAATGTTACATAGCCACAGCAGTTGCTCCTGTCAGGTCTTCTTTCTCCTGTCATCTTCCCAAAGTACTACTGCTACTCTCTGAGGTCACTGGCCATTACGCCCCTAACAGAATAATATATATGTGTGTGTGTGTGTATATATATATAATATATGCATATATTATATATATATATATATAAAAGGAAGCAAAGTTGTCTTCCAAGAAGACCTGCAGAATGCCTCAGAAAGGGCTGATGTGGGGTGCAAATGCTGTATCTTGGCATAGATGCTCAGTGCCATTAACCTTCTGATGATAAATTGAGCTACTTTCTCATGTGCACTACTAGAGCCGGACAAATGAAGATGAACCTGCTCTCCAGTTCAGGTGATTGAAAAGATTTTTGTATGACGGAAAAGAAGATTTTGTCTTTAGACACAGAAAGGGCAATTCCACACAACTGACCAGAAAGGGAACAACTGCCAGAAGATTCAAGCTAAAGTAAAAGCAGTTTGCTTACAGTCTTCAGGCTTTTTGTCAAACTCTGAAATGAGAGATACTGCACTTCTAAACATTTCATATAATTTATTATTTATTTAATAGTATTTAATTATATTATAAACACAGCAAATTAGCCAAAGCTAGTAACGTTTAGAAAGGAAGCTTTAGTTTACACAATGTAACTTCAGCTGTGGCAATATCTTTGCAAAGTCTTTGCATCAGTTGCAGAATTCCCTCAAGCTCAGTTTACTCAATGCTTCATTTTTTTCATGTGTCCTTACAGTTTCTCCAATCTGCATTAGGTGGAATGAAACTTATTTTTCCCATTCTAATTATTTTTTTATTCTGGAAAAAGAATGCTGCATGCTGAGCTTAAATCACTGAAACTTTTAAAACATGGATATTCTTAACAGACATGCATTTATTTATTTTATGCACCTTTGCCATGAGAAAGTGCTCACAATCTATTCCAGTGTAGCAGATTTTGAAGTGGCAGAAATGGAAGTGTGCATCTAAGGTTAAGTTTAGCTAAAGTGCCACAAAACAGTGGCTGATCTGCTGCTTTCCAAGGTCCTGCTTTTGATCAGCGCAGTCACTATCAGCTGCATGTTCCTGGTTTTGCAAGGAATGAGGGAGCAAGGAGATACTGAGTAAAGAAAACAAATGTTGGGGGCCTAGCCAAACTGCAGTTGCCAGCAGCATCACAGGGATGCAGCTGAGTGAGAATGAAGAGGTGTCCCCAGTCTCTGGGGCAGC
Source organism: Micropsitta finschii (assembly GCA_034783455.1). NCBI lineage: Eukaryota > Metazoa > Chordata > Aves > Psittaciformes > Psittacidae > Micropsitta > Micropsitta finschii. The sequence goes on along the minus strand of JAVHNF010000411.1, from coordinate 1,928 downwards.
TCTCCTGGATAGCCTTCCTAGAAAGCCAAGATGGTTTTACACATCTCAGGCCTGGCCTTTTTCTTTCATTGGATTTGTAGCAGTGTAACTTCACTGATGCTGTGTTTGATAGTACAATGCTATTTCTGCTGCAGACCATGCAACTCCTCAGGTCCTGACAAAGCTGTCATGTTCTCTGGTTGACTGGAGGAGGTGCTGGGATGGGCTCACTCAGCCAGAAGAGTCTCCTGGGGCTGAGTGACCCTGTGCAACCACAAAAGGGCTCTGACCCTGACTTGAAATCACTTAGTTGAGAACATACTAAGCTAGAGAAGAATCACCAACCTTCCTTTTGTGAAGGAAGAGAGATATGTGGAAGACAGAAGAGAACAACATCAAGTGAAAACTATAATCGTGAGAGCTGATAGAGAGAATAAGGCTCTCACCAGAACTGAACAAGTGATTGACATTAATCTCACAAAAGGTCGGTACTCAAAAAATGGATAAAAACTGCTGTAAAATTGGAAGGTTATAATATTCAGGTACAAGATACACACCAGTGGCTGGTACAACATCTGTTTCAATTGTACTACTAAACAGAGTGGAAAGTAAGGAAAACTGTATTTGATATTGGGCTTTTCCAGTCTTACTGGTTTAACAGTAATGACTTGCCATAGACAGAACAGGGAGCAATAGGAAACAACATAAATTGCTACTATTACACATAACTACTATTAAAATGATACTAAATTTAAAATTGCTTACCACTGAACAAATACCTGCCTATCTAAATATATCTATCCTACTCCCATTTACATTTTTAAAACGTCTCCCCAACTTGAAATATTTTCTCCTGAAGAAACATAATTAATATTTTATTTATTTTCTACACTAATCATAGATGTTCAAAATAGTAACACTACGTAATAGTTTGTTCAAAACAAAGATATCATTTATGACTTTAGGAAAATGTATTTTATGTTGTATTGAGCACTACTAATTTAATTAAGTTTCAGATGAAGCTACTAAATATACCATTCAAACTGTAAACTGACCTGCTAAATTAGATGTGATGGATATTTTTAAGTAAGATTACCTTTCTCCCCATTTTAGCATTTTATGACAAAGCTTTTAATAGCTGTGAAGAATAGGTCTTACAGGGTCCTCTCAATACAAATATGTGAGAGGTTTTCAGGGTTTTTCTTCAAGAGATGCTTTAGGAAAAACATCATAAACATTTCTTCACACTTGCTAACAGCATCCATCTAAATCAGTATTCCACTTTAAAAAAACAGGCCATGAAACAGAGAAAAATGAACAGATTAAAAATTTTTTTAAAAAAATTAACAATGTGAGCATTTTTGTACATGAACAAATTCTTCTTAACACAGTTCCTTCATGAAAACTCAAGCCATTATAAACCCAGATAAACCTTCCTTTCTTACTCATTTAGCTTTCTAATTAACATTAACTGGAAAAACATTGTATTACCTAGCTACTGGAAAAATTAAATTTTGCCTATATACAGCACATGTATATTTCTAATAGTCCAGATTATAATAACTCAAAGATCTTACACAGATAAACCAGTCTTTTCTGAAGTGTTTAAACTGCAAACTTTTCAGTTTAAATCAACTGTTTCATGGTTTGTTGGTGATATATAAATATGTAAGTCAGTATGCTAATAACAGCCACAACACATGCCAGAAAAAACACACTTTCTCTCTATGTATTCCTACATATAAATCATTTTAAAATGTTCCCTCGGCATAGTTTCTACTATTTAGACTACTAAGTTGCTAAGTTACTGGCATGTGTCAGTAAATTTCCCAGTTCAATGTCAGTCAGTGGTACAGAACATAAAACTGGATACTGTCCTGGGTTCAGCAGTAGCAGTCATTTTTTCTTCTTAGTAGCTGGTGTAGCACTATGTTTTTGACTTTCGGCCT
>JAVHNF010000386.1:52844-63637 GCA_034783455.1 Micropsitta finschii | reverse complement strand
GCCGGTGGCGGGGCGAGCACCGCCGTTTCGCCGCCGTGTTGGTGCTATACACGCTGGTGTTGCTCCTGTTGGTGCCCTACGCATTGGACTACGGGGCCCGGCGCGGGCGGACGGATGAGGAGCCGCTACTGCGGCGCTGCCCCAGCCTGGAAGAGGCGCTGAGCGAGTGGGGCTGGGAGCAGCAGCAGCCGCCGCTGGACGAGGAAGAGGAGGACGAGGAGGGGGACGAGGCGGCGGGTAACGGCAGCGCGGCGGGGAAGCGGCACATATACCTGCACGCCACTTGGCGCACAGGGTCCTCCTTCCTCGGGGAGCTGTTTAACCAGCACCCCGACGTTTTCTACCTCTACGAGCCCATGTGGCACCTGTGGCAGGCCCTGTACCCGGGGGACGCGCTGAGCCTGCAGGGCGCACTCCGCGACATGCTGCGCGCCCTCTTCCGATGCGACTTCTCCGTCCTGCACCTCTACGCCGCGCCGCCCGGCCCCCGCGACCCGCTGGCTCCCGCCCCGCCCGCCGCCGACAACCTCACCACGACCAGCATCTTCGGCTGGAAGACCAACAAGGTGATCTGCTCGCCGCCGCTCTGCTCCGGCGCTCCGCGGGCCCGCGGAGAGATCGGCCTCGTCGACGGCGCCGCCTGCGAGGAGACGTGCCCGCCGCGGGCGCTGCGGGAGCTGGAGGCCGAGTGCCGCAAGTACCCAGTGGTGGTCATCAAGGACGTACGGCTGCTGCAGCTGGGCGCCCTGCTGCCGCTGCTGCGGGAGCCCGGCCTCAACCTGCGCGTGGTGCAGCTCTTCCGCGACCCCCGCGCCGTCCACAACTCCCGCCTCAAGGCCCGGCAGGCGCTGCTGCGGGAGAGCATCCAGGTGCTGCGCAGCCGGCACCGCGCCGAGCCGCGGGTGACGCTCCGCCACCCCCAGCAGCAGCTGCCCGGCATGCTGGGCGGCGGGCGGGCTCCGCAGCACCGCGCAGAGTTCTTCCTCGGCGGCGCCCTGGAGGTGATCTGCCAGGCCTGGCTCCGCGACCTGCTCCTGGCCCGCCGCGCCCCGGCCTGGGTCCGCCGCCGCTACACGCAGCTGCGCTACGAGGACCTGGTGCGGGAGCCCCGCGCCCAGCTGCGCCGCCTGCTCCGCTTCGCCGGGCTGCCCGTCCCGCCCGCGCTGGAGGACTTCGTGCTCAACATGACCCGCGGAGCCGCCTACTCCTCCGACCGGCCCTTCCTCATCTCCGCCCGCGACGCGCGGGAGGCCATCCACGCCTGGCGGGAGCGCCTCAGCCGGCAGCAGGTGCGGCAGGTGGAGGCCGCCTGCGGCGAGGCCATGAGCCTCCTCGCCTATCCCCTCAGCGCCCGCGACGCCCGGTAGCGCCCGCGCCCGACGGCGGGTGAGGGCCGGGCTGGGGTCCGCGCTTGCGGCGGGTGGTCCCGAGGGCGGGCGGGCGCTGTGGGGCTGAGTTGGGCACCGGGTGCCCTTCTGGCATGGCGGCTGCCTGCGCTCGCCTCATGGGCCGGGTGCTGCTTCCCTGGCAGGCGCAGACCAGCCTCGCCTCAGGAGCAGGCGGTGTTGTGGGGTTCAGGGCCCTGCTTCCCGCTGCTGGCTTCGGAGGGGTTGCGCTTCCTCGTGGGACAGTGGCCACTACTGAGAGGGCACGGAGAATGTTTAATTTAAGAGAAAGGTTTGGTAAGAAGTGTCCTCTGGGCACAGCACCTCACCTGAAATGGTGACCACACACACAAAGCATGGGTGCTCTTCAAGAAAACTCCATTGAAATTTAAAATTCCCCCAAATGAAGACTCTCGGCAAGGAACTAGAGGGCTTCAGAGGCGATGCTGTGGGAGCGTCGCCGTTCACGAGGCTGAAGCATGCTGGGCTCTCGTGTTGCTACTGAAACATGTACTGTGAAACACTTGTGTGAAGTTGTCTGCGGAGGCCACTGCAGGCCCAGGCGGGCAGGAGGGTGCTGGCCACTGGGGAGGGCTTGGCTGTCCTGCTCCCGACCAACTGGGTGGCTCTGCAGGGATGGTTGCTGCCTGCTGCCAGGACTTGTTGCTGATGCTCGGGGGGGGGTGGGGGGGTACAGGCTGAGGGGAGGGGAACGGTGTCAAACCCCGTCTATCATTCAGAGCAGCAGGGTAAGCATTAACCTGCTTACGTGCTTTGGAGATGTTTGTGGCAGAAATTTCTGCTTTTCTAAAGAAACCTGTAATTCCTTTTAAAGTAGGAATTCTTTTTTAATATATTGATATACTCTGGTGGTGATACTCATGTGAGATACCTGTGGCTATCATGTTTCTTAGGGACATATTTAGGGGTGACTGTAACTGGAAGACGAATGCTTGATGTTTCCGTTTGGCTTTCTCAGCCAGATGAGAGAATCGATTTTCTTCCCTTGCTTCAGGGCTGACACATTGTGCTGTGCACAGGGTCCTCCTGGTCACATCCCTTCTGAACAATAACATCCTCTCAGCTGGCAATCCTGGACAAAAGCAAATGTTTCCTAAGAGGCCAAGACAGATTAATCACAAAGTTCCCAAATAAAAGCTTGTATTAAAAAAAAATAATAGAAAAGAACCCCCCCAAAACTTAAGTTTCATTTGTGATTTTAAAAATATATTTTCCTGTAGATATCCTGCAGCTTGTATGAGAAAGGTGTGCATGCGTGTGTGTATGTATCTGTGAGTACCTCTTTTTTATTTATTTCTTAATTTGGAGATAGAAGGTTCAGCTGTAATTTAGGGATGCAGGGTTGTGACATCTTGGCATCTGCTTTTGAGTCCATTACAGTCTGGCAGCGTTTAAATGGCCCCACAAGAGTACACAGGGGTATAGGGATATTTACATGCAGTCCTCAAATACAAACTGAGAGCACAAACTTCAAACAGAATAATGTGGGATCAGGAAGAAACCAGTATTTATATAAAGTGCTGGAAATAACAGCATTTCAAAGACATTACGTTATCATGGAGGAAACGTTTGAATTGCATTGTAGGTGTTCATGCTCTGAATATTCTGCTGTAAAAGCCATTAGTGTGTTAGGATGAACCTTCCGTTACTTTAGCTCTTTTTCTTCCTTGATCCTCCCACCTGCAAGTACACTGGCACAAGAAGCAGGTTTCTTTCACTGTCTGATAGGGAAATGTAGCCATAAAAATGCTTCTGAGTAAATCTATCCATTTCACAGTACCCTGCTTCATACAGTTCTGCATCCTTTGGTTTCTGCTTGAAGCAGAAATTACAGGGGCTCATTTTGTCCTGGAACAACCATTGGTATGATCTAAGGGATGTTTTTGTACTCTCTCACAGGCACTGTGAGAGCAAAATTTGTCTCTGGATGTTCTGCTGGTATATAAAAACAGTATTTGTGTAGATGGACAATATGTATATTAATGCCTTGATAACCTGTGTCAGGTAACTTGTTTTGGAAGGCTTCTTCAGGAATATACCCAGCTTGGCTTGTATTGACAGGCTTGGGAAGAAAGATTTTCTTGCAAGTCGAAAGATTATGTGGTACTTATTTTCTTACATCCTTTGGGAGATTAGAATCCAGTGTATCTTGTTGATTTTTTTTTAGCAAGTGGCAGTCACAGATTTGTACAGTGCAACTGTTAAACATGCACTTCACCTCAACAGGGAATCAGGGAATCTCATCCCACTGTTTCAGGTGGTAAATGCCTTTCATAAGAAGTTTCTGGAAATCCACACTTAGTTTCACTTACGCTGGTTTGTGGTGATGAAGAAAGAAGTGTTGCCATCTAGCTTCACTTGATGCTGATAGCTGAGGAGAAGACATGAACTGCAGATTACTGAGTCTTTTCTGAAGCAGTTTCCCTGTTTGAAATAGATATATTTTCTGTATCAAGAATTATTTCTCTCAACAGAAGTTGTTCTCTAAGGCAATTGCTCTTCATTAGTGATTTATTCAATTTTTTTTCACATCCTAGGCTGTTCTTATAGGGATTTTTTGTATGCTGGGAAAAGAGTTCTGGTGGGCAAAATGTACAAAATACAGCAAGTGCAATTTGCAGTTTGCATTTAGGGTGCAGAGTTCATTAGAAGACTTCAAAACAATCCAGAAGGAATAGCCAAAGCCAAAAAAGGAGTGAGTAGCCCAGAGTGTGGGACCTCGGTGCAGGATGTGCAAGAGCATCTAGGACTGGATGTTGGTTGCTTTATGACTGATTTTGCAGTGAGTGTGCTTCAGTCACTAGAAGGCTTTCTAAGGAGGACAACTAGGGCTTTCCAACAAATGAATCCCATTTTTCTTCTCAAGGTGTTTTGGTGGTGCTGGAAAGCATTGTTCAGGATGCTTACAGCATATACTTACTGGCCTGCAAACTTGCTCCTCGAAGGAAAAAAATAATGTAGTGTCAAATGTCAGTGTCAGTACTTAGCTGAAAAGACAGAAACAGGTCTGACTGGGATGACCAGCATGCAGTTTCATGGGCAGAGGTCTTTGGAAGTAAGCACAGCTTGCTGAAAGCAGGACATCTGTGGTTAAACTGCATTTTGAGAGCAGCTGGACATTCATGGCTTCATCACCAGCATTTTTACTGCTACTGGACTCAACAAGAGATTTTGAAGTAAAGCCCCAGTTCTACTAAATGATGTAGAAAATGAACCTGTAACTGCATCTTTTAGAGCAGAGGATGGCACGTGAAGCAAGAGAATAATAAACATATTTTATAGCCAAGCTGAACTTGGCAAGCTTAGAATCAGAGAGCAAGTATGAGCTATGGGCTTTTAGTAGATCAGACCTTGTGCTACATTAAATGTAATGAATTAACTGCTAGTGGGGAACAAAACTTACAAATGCTCATAAGACTTAATTCTATCATCTATTTTTAATAAACTTCTGGTCATCATGTGCCTGCCTTAAGGGAGGTAGAAACTTGAGTACTGTAATTGTTCATAAGAGGCTGTGATATTTCCACACTGGAATTGTTAATTGCTCTCTTACAACATTATATCTGTATTTAAATAGCTGCTTTTGGGGAGACAACTGTAGTGACATACTTGCGAGAAATGCTGAAAGTCCAGGGTCAAGATATACTTATCCCTTGCCTTACGTTTTCTCCCTAGAGCATTACTGCGTCCTTGTAGATACCTGTGGCATGTACTTGCATACTTCAGATACAATAGAAATAGTTGCAGTATCTAACAGGAGTGTTTAAACAGTCGTGAAGTTATTTAATAGAATCATAGAAAGGGTTAGAAGGGACTTTAAAGATCATTCAGTTCCAAACCCCCTGCCATGGGGCACCTTCAACTAGACTAAGTTGCTCAAAGCCCCATCCAACCTGGCCTTGAACACTTCCAAGGATGGGGCAGCCACAGCTTCTCTGGGCAACCTGTGCCAGTGCCTCACCACCCTCACAGGGAAGAACTTCTTCCTTGTAGGTAATCTAAATCTCCCCTCTGACAGTTTAAAGCCAGTCCCCCTTGTCTTGTCACTACAGGCCCCTGTGAAAAGTCCCTCTCCAGGTTTCTTGTTGCGTGGGTCATTTTAGCTTCCCCCATCAGTCAGTGCATCAAGAAAAGTTGTGAGTTACTACATTAAGTTCTCAGTATCACCACTTTCAGTAAGCCTGATGTTAAAAAAACAGCACAGAATTTCAGGATTTATTACGATAATGCACTTGAACAACATTTCAGTGAAGAACTGAGCTCCTGGAACACTAAGAACCAGCAAGGCTGATGGTATGTTCTGTTCCTTTCTGGAACACAAAGAGTTGCTGCTGTGACTCTGATGGTGTCTGGAGGATGGGGACAGTAAGAAGGTGCATGTCATCACTCCGGATCACCTTGCGACCCATGCAGCACTGGAACTACCTTACATGTTATTTTGCCATTCCTATTTAATGTGACACCTACTGCCATGGAGAAGGATATGGGAAAAATGTGTCTGTCGAAGCAAATCTTGCACTCATGGGAAGTTTTCAGCACTCACTGGCTATGTGTGTGTCTGTGTGTGTGAGTGAGGTGCCAGGGGCCAGGTTGTCCTTTTGTCTGTGGTTTAAGGGGATGAATGTTAAATCCAAACTCATTGAGGTTACAGTGACTTGAGGCCTGTTGCTCACTGTTGGGGTGTACCTCTGGCAGTCTTAGCTCTGGACAGTGGGCTGGAAGCCTGTTAACACTTTAGTCGAGTTTGTCAGGGTATTGAGTACTGCGAAATTCTTTCTTCCTTCCAGCACGGAGGCATTAAGCTCTGCTGTTGACCTGTGGTACCTGCAGCATCATTTCTTGGTGTTGGTAAATGGGAATCGTGTCTTTCCCTGGTGCTTCCAGATCTGTTGCTGTGTTTCTAATTGTCCAACTTTGCCAAACTACAGCTGTACATAGGCTGAAACTTTTCGTCTTGGGCTAAAGGTTGAAGTCTCTGTGGGGAACTTCAGTCCTAACAGTGCATGTGCTTTTGAACCCGGGGTCAGAATGTTGTGGCCTTTTGCCTATGTTCACATTCTCAGAGATGTGTCTTTGTAATCCTTTGTAACTTCAGTGCTTTGGGACAGGAGCTCCAGTTTGGATAACAGGAACTGACTTCTGTGTAGAGGATGCCCCTCGTGTTTTGTTTTTACCTCTGCCTTCTATTCTGATTTGGCCCAATATATTAATGTTTGTAAAAAATGGATAGCATGTGCTCGGTAAAAGTGGTTTTGGTATGTGTGTGTATTTTATACCAAATAAAATCTTCATTGGTTTTCTCTTCAGTGAGCATGTTCAAACCTCTTTCTTTCCCATAGAAAAGCTCAGAGTGGTACAAGATATCTGGCAGTGGGAATCACAGCCATGTAACTAAGGTTGAGGCTGCAGCGCTGGGACTGAACAGGGAGGAGTCTGTTAGTCCTGCACTCCCACCAATGCCTTCTGCTCTAGCCCCTCTTTCCCTGCTGCTGGTAGTCTGACTCCCAAATCCAGCGTTTAGCTTTCCAGTGCTTAAATATGGAAAGGACTATAGGTGAGAGGGAGAAGGCATCAATGACAGATGGGGAAAACACAAGGGAGCAAGGGAAAGGAATTGTCTTGGAGTTGTAGACAGTGTGATTTCTTGGGCAAAGAGCTTGAGTGTGAGGGATGAGGGACTGGGACCTGATAAGGAGAGGCAGCAGGAAGCTGTGACAGGTTTAACTGGAAAAGTCAGCTAGGAGCATACGGGAAGAAAGGAAAGGACAAAGAGAGAGTAAGCTGGGAAGAGAAGTAGGGACCAAGAGCTGGCCTGCAGGAAAGTGCTGGGAATTGCCCCAAGAGCATTGTTTGGAGGAGATGGAGAGGGAGAGCTCAGGGAGATACAGAGCAAGGTAAGGCAAATTCCAAATCATAGAGGGAAAACTGGCAGCTCTTTGAAGTCAGGTCTTCCCACTTCTCTGTTCAAGTTCCTGTGCAGACAGCTAGTGGTGGACCAGCCCCTCCAGTGGAATGCTGGTCCATGGGGCAACCGCAGCTTGCCTTACACTCTCCCTTTCTCAGCCCATACAAACACATTTCTCCTGCAAACCTCCTCTCTTCCCCTGCATAAGCCATTCATTAACTGCCCCACAGCTCTCCTAGCAGCATCATGGTGGGAGGCATGTGAAGAAGTGCTCTCCTGCAAAACTGAAGTTGTAAAGCTTAAGTTCGTGAACATAGTCTTCCCCTGCATCCCAGTACTGGCAGGCTCAGTTTGTGAGCATATGGGATGATGTGAGAGCTGTCTCATCCAGCTGCCTTTGCCAGAGGTGCATTTGGGAGGGCCTTTGTGTCCCTCCCGCAGTGAGCATTACCACCAGCCACCAGAGCAGAGGGCTCTGGAGGAGGTCCTTGTCCGTGTCCTTGGTTCAAGTGACAGGTGTTCGCACACTGGATTTGAAAGTCCCACTTGCAGCAGTGACTCACATGTGTATCACTGGCATCTATTGTTATCAGGATGAGCTTTTCAAAAAATGCCAGGAAACCTCTTGTGTGTGCACACTTACAGGGACACCCAGTGTCTGTGCTGCAAAGTCAAGCACTGAAGGAAAACTGCTGCCTCCTCTTTTGTGCTCCTTGGCAGTCGTGTATCACAGGTGGTTGGTTTTTCCTCCCCACAGCACGTGGTCAATGCACAAAGCTAGACCCATCTGGGGCAGGAGTGGATTGTGCAATGCATCTGGCACCGCGAGAGTTGCTGGTCTGCGGCAGAAGTTAGGAAGCAGGCAGGAATCTGGTAGGAGAGTGAAGGAGGAGAAAGGATGGAGCAGTGCCTCATGGCTGAGGTATTCAGAAAGCTCTGAGGAGAACTGGACTCGGTCCCTGGCACCAGACTGTCTGAGAAATGTTAGACAAATAAGTTAGCTTTTCTGAAGAGGCCAAGTCCGTATCAGGCGTTCAGAAGCTGAGTGACATGTTTGGTATGCTGGAGTTGGCTTTGCAGCATTCGGGTGCGCCTGGTCGAGGACCTCGTGGGGTGACTCCGTACCCCTAGCTGGGAAAGGGGCACACGTACAGTGGCATTAATGTGTTCTCTGTCCTAGCCACCCCAGTGCTAAGGGGATGTATTTGGATTTTTAATAGATACAGAGAAATGTCAAGTGAAAGACCAGCCCTCTGTCTTGGACACGACTAAGCTGTGTGGTTTATTTAGCCTCAAAGTCAAGGTTGAAAGAGGACAGTGGTGTGCAGCAGTGTGGGAGAGAGGTAATCAAGCTATGAACAATACTGGCAGAAGAACAGATTTTTGTACATGAGCAATGAATCACTTCAGCCTGGAAGCTGGAAGAAGGTTTCTTTTTTAACCATGAGAACAGCATGGCAGGAAGGGAGGGAAAAAAGACAACTCATTTTAAAAGGCAACTCCATTAATTTAGACATAGAAAGGAACTGATCTGGTAGACAACCACATTACAGCAAGATAGGAAGCTGTGGTGTCCTGGAGCCCTGTGATCTGTGGGAATTTCTGTACAGAGTGCTGAAAAACCAGCTTTGATGTACAAAGAGACCTGAGCCGCGGTTTAGAAATGCTTTGTACGATCTGCTGACCTTCACGGAAATGTAAAATAGTTTGTTCTGGAGCACGCTGCAATAGGTTAATGCCTCGTAACAGTTCCTGAGAGGAAGCCTGGTGACTGTCAATTTGCCAGTATTTGAATGACATACGTTAGAGCTGTGCAATAAACCAAGAGGAGAACAAGCCCCACACCGTTAACTCAGTAATCTTTGCTGCCTAATTTTTGTGAGAAGACAGGAGCTTGAGGGGAAAGGCAAAGCCACCCGTGTGTGCTTGTGTGCATAGAAGCTGTGTGGCTGCTCACTTGCAATGGGTAGAACTCCCAACTGTGCAGGCAAGCGCAGGGTGTGGGGCTGTACAGCCCAAGCTCTACCCTGGCTGCCAAGGAGCCCTCTTTAATGTTTTGCCATAGATCTGAGAGATGATTCACCCCTTGGTTATTTATGCGCACACATGAAACAGTGCTGGTTCCAGGTCTGCTCTGGATAGCGTTCAAAGTACCACCATTATGGAAGTGCCCTGTTAAAACAATGGAAAAGGGCTGTAGGACAGCGGGCACCTCTCTGATGGAAGTTTTGGAAATCTTTCCGTGGCTTTTCACAATGATTTCAGCTGCTGCTTGAGCAGGGGTGACCTGGGTGAATTGTCACATCACACACACACAGCTTCTTTTTTATCTAAAACCAATTTAAGAGCGATTGGTGATACCCACCTTTATCTCAAATGGATTTAAAGACGAGAGGATGGAACATTTGTCACCTGTCCCAAGCTGTTCTGAGAAGCATTAAGGATGAGCACTTCATATCCTCCAGTGGTCATTTACTCCATTACATCAGTACATTCACTGTTAAAAACTGCTCTCAATCATCTATTTGAATCTTCCTTGATTCAATTTAAGCCTGTCACTTCTCTGACTGGATGCAGAAAACAGCCTGCTACCATTTTTCTGTGCTGTGTCTTATCATAAGCAGGCAATTGTAGGATTCTTTTTTACACAACAAAACGCCCTGACTTTCAAGCCTATTAGTTACCAATTCGGGTCTCAATTTTACAGTTCTTGTGTTGATAAACACTTTGGTTTGTTCATGCTTTCACACTGAACAACTTTCATATTTCACATGACTCAATCCTGAGTTCTACCTCAGTGCCACCAGATTAGATAACCAAATAGTCCATAGAATCATAGAATAATATGGGTTGGAAGGGACCTTCAAAGGTCATCCAGTCCAACCATTTATATAACCTCAATTTCTTGCACGAAGAAAGGTGCTTTTGCTTACCTGAACATTGGTCTTGGCTGTTCACAAAGGTTTTTATGTCTAAGATGAAGAAATGGATGAAAATCAGGACCCAGCCTTGAGTTGCTTCTTTCTGATGGATTGACTGCTGGTCATACTCTGTGGCAAATGAGGAGTCACTCTAGCATGACTTCCGTTTTGGAACTTAAACTGTAAATTGGAAACCATATCTTCCTGTTGATTCTCTGTGAATTCTTAGTAAAATATTCATGTCAGGGTGGCTCTTCTGAGAACCTACAATTACAGCAGTTATGTGAAGACAAGAGGTAACCATCTGATACTTCTGAAACTTTGCTCCTTAACGGGAAAGGAATTAAATCTTGAAAAGTAATATGGGTTATGTGTGGCTGCTTTGACACCTCTGCACTGGAAAATGGCCATCCTGTTGTTTTTAGCTCTCTGCTGTATGTAGATCTTTTCTTTACCTTAAGAAGTAATGAGGAATGGCAAAAACCCTGTGGAATCACGACTGTTAAAACAAATGAACAGTGTGAGGGATGTGTTGCTGAGAAAAAGTGTATTGGGTGTCTT
>JAVHNF010000386.1:8617-21821 GCA_034783455.1 Micropsitta finschii | reverse complement strand
CATGTATAATTCATTAATTTAAACAGTGTGGTAGCAAACGGTTGATACACGAGGTGCAGAATATGTGGAACGCAAAGTGGAAACTAAATGTATGGAAATGAATGGTAAAAAACCAAGGAGATAGAACTACTTCAAGTTCTCCACTATGTCATTTTTAAATGGTGGAACTATTTCTTCTGACACTTCAAAAACCTTTCCAAGGCCCTGCAACACATAGATGACAAGTTACCAAAATACCAGGCTTTATTACATTCTGGCATATGTAATTGCTGTGGCAGCAGCCAAGAATGACTGTAACAGATAATAGTTCTCAGACTCTCTGTACAAACAAGCATACTAAATCTCTGGCAAGTTTAGTAGTTTGCTGGGAACCTTCAACCATGACGGGAAACTTACCATTGCCTCATCCCAAAGAGTTTTCTTTGCATAAATATTCTGTAGATGTACACACATGCACACACAAAATACACATGCCCTATATATCCCAGTTAGAGATTTATCTTCTTGTTGATTCTCTTTCTATCCCTGTATCAGTTATAAAAACCATCAACAGGAAAAAAATAGGATTCTGGTTTTTCTCTACTCTTACTAGCAACTTCCTGTGAAGCAATGTGATAACCCTCAGTTTTCAAAATGCACCCCCAAAAAGACTAAGCTAAATCATCTACGAAGTCCCTTCCAACCAGAGCAGCTGTATGACATAACTCCAAAGAACGCTTAAGAATACCTGTGTTATAAAGGTTCATAGGATCTCATCTGTGATTCTTCAGCTTTTAATTCTTCCCAGGCCAGAGAAGCTAGCTTTGCTTCATTAATTACCCATACACAGTTAAAAGATGTGGTGTTTTGTGGATTCTTTTTTAGGCTAAAGACATGATGTGTGATCCACACTCTCCCAGCTCAGAAGAAGAAAACAGACTCAGAACTGAGGAACATCTATGGCACTCTGCAGAAAAGAAGCAGTAGAAGCATGCCATAGTATGAAGAAAGAACACACACTTAAGTGTTACAAAGATGAAGAAAGCCAAGCATGAGGTTAATTTGGTATCAAGGAAAGCACAGTGTCACCTGAAGTACAGCCAGCGGCTTTCACTCATCTCTTCCACCGATGGAACGTGGTCACCAACTCTGGTACAGTACAAGAATGCAATGTGAGTAACAAAATGCTCATGAAATGGTAGCTTTACAGAGCTCCCTAGCAAAACAAAGCAAACCAACAACAAAAAACCCTAACCCAAACACAAAAGAACAAAGCATACAAGACTGAGAATGGCAGAACAATGACAAAGTAACAATAAAAATTAATAACAGCAGCACTTTATGATGGAGATGCTCAGTAATATTCTTCGTTCATTCAGATTCAGGCTGGCAAAACACCTGTATTCATGACAGGCTACCTCCCCCAGAAAATTAGATTCAATGGCTCTACAAAGAGACAGAGCTTATCTAAGCCAATTCCTACCACTACAGACCTGCATGTAGTCTAAAATAGAAAAGCTTATTGGAGAAAATAATAACAGGAATCTATGAGTACATGAAAAAGGCCACCAATAGCCATCAACAATGCCTAGTTTCAGAGCAGTCCAAAACAACTTGTAGTATGTACTAAATCACTCAATATTTTTTTTTATAAACTGTTTAACAACTGGCTGACAATCTTTAGCAACATTGATCTCCAGTCATAGCAGAATGTGTTTTTACTCTGCATTGCCTTTTCCAGTTGTACTTAAAGAAAAACACACGTGAAAGAATGTTTGGTTTCTAATATTTTCCACATGAATTCCTTAGCAGCTTGTGGGGGCTTTTTTTCCCCTATTTTTCCATGAAGGCATAGTACATGAACTATAATACTGCTTATGTGAAATAAAAGCCCAGATGATCAGAAATCCAGAGGCCTTGCTTTACAAAGAGCAAGTGTACACACCTGATGGCAGGCTGACATCTCAATGAACCAAATATCTAAGGCCATAGCTTGTGCTATGAAGAGCATGCACTCTTCTAATCCTTGAGGGCTGAGCCAAAGACTTTAGATGGATTTGTTTTGGATTCCTGGTTCAATAGCTCTTCTCCCATATCAACATACACTCCAGGTCAGAACACCCTGCTCTGAAAGGGCAACACTGAGATGCCTCTGCATGTGCAGCAAAACCTAAAATTAAAAACTGCCCAACAGCTTCCCCTCAGCAACTTCTCTCTCGTTGCTGTGCCTTTGCCAAGTCAGAACACTGAAGTTTTCCCAGATGTCTATAATAAGAGCAGCATTTTTGGAAAATTGTAGCTATTTTGGAAGATTTCAACGGTTTCTCAGAGGATGCCTGAGGAAGAAGAGAATTCCCACCACCACGATAAAGAAATAAATAAAAACTAAAGCCCAGACACTAAAACAACCCTGGAATTAGGAAATGTTGTTTCAGGTTGATTTTACCTAACGACATTGGTTTCTCTACCTAACAAAGATAAGGACTCCTGAAACTGACTGCTAAGGCTTGGCAAAGCTTGGCAGTTAAACCCATATCACCCATGTGCTCCTAGATCTATCTCAGGCTGGCTCCTACAGGGTATGGGCCTTCCCCACACATTTTCTCCCTGGTGTGAATTGTTATGTTTTAGAGCACGGAACTTATTTTAGAGATAAGGAAGCATCTCCCATGCTTAATTCCAGATATCTAAAACATGAGGCAATCTCTTTCCTACCAAAGGAAAGACCCACATGGGTGAGGCTGGAGGTTCAGAGGCTGCACTGCACCTCCAGAAAGAGACATTCAAGACTGACGATGAGACACTAAAGACTGGGAAAAAATGAGGAAGATGGGAGAAACTAGGCAGGGAAAGACAACTGGAGGAAACAGTGCAGAAAATGATACTGTGAAAGGGAAAGGTAGGCAACAACGAGGCAAGGAACTGAACTGTGTCTGTGCATCTGCCCTTCAAAGGCAGCAGAAAGCAGCTAAAATAAAGCAGTGAAGGATCTAAGCTGTAGAGTAATGGAAACAGGATGCAAAACAGACTTAACCTCTTATCAGACATCCCCTATTCCAGTCTGAAATGTAACACAAAGCTGGATCCCAACATCAAGACTCGCCTCCTGCCACTGCAGCACACTGAGGCATGGTATTTAAGAAATGCACACTTCATTGTTGGACCACCCTGGGTAAGATAATGGAGTATAACCTGAAATTGCCACCAAGCTGTCAGTTTTACCACCATTCCAGATAACTGGGTAGTTAACATAGCATCTATGTGAGAGTCAGTGTTTCCAGATTTCTTTTTCAGCTTGCTCATTTTAAAGGAAAAAATAAAATACAAATCACTAAATAGAAAGCTCTTAAAAACCTGTGTTTGCAAAGTCGGACATAACGTAGTAAATAAGTTGACATTTTCTGTGCAACCTTTAGCTTTTATGGTAGAAGGATACTTAAAATATTTTAAATTGAAAGATATAATGCTTTAAGATTTAGTAAAAGGTCGCTAAATATAACTGAAATTACTTCAGTAAAATAAGCATGAGCTTGCTCATTTGAAGCAGATTGTGAAGGAGAGGAAGGCATTAACCTACACGTTACTTCATTCAACATAAAAAGAACCAGGTCAATAACCTCTAATGAAAAATGGAAAAAAACATTGTTTTGCAATACAAATGACAGGAGTTCCCTTTTTTCTTGTAACAGATAAATGAAACAAGTCAGCTACTTTTCTGAAAAGGGGAACTTTGCCAGTGGTTTTGATTTACAGAGCTCTTGAGTTTTCTGAGACTGTCAAAACTTCAGGCAGGAAATTGTTTCTTTCTTTCTGTTTTTAGCCTCAGAAGGATGAGGCTGTATTTTTAATATCCAAGTCTTCCTTTAGTTTCCAAGAAAAAAAAACCAATCTACTCCTAGAGAAGTCTAACTGTTTACCATTCGCATGCTTGGGTACATCCCACTGATAGACAGCTGAGAAATTCAAAACACATGACATCAGGGCTTTAACTCCAGTTTCTGGTGTTAATTTTTAACTTGCTCAGCATCAAGTGGCAGAAACCAAAGGCACTTAAAGATCCCATTATTTTTTATTCAGATTTTACTCTCATGAAATCACTTCCCCAAATAGTCAAGCAAACTGAAGTTAAGGCTCTGCTACAAATCGTAGGTTCTCTGCTAAGCTCTACATTTAAGCCTAGTTAATGGACCCTGGTACACTGGTGACATACCTTATCTGGAAAGATTCCTGCTCTTCTGATTACTTGAGACATTCAGAACAAACCAAGGGAAGCAGGGAGCATTTTTGCTTGTTTTCCTTCTTACACTGCTTTTTACTTTACCACAACTTAATTTTCATGTTAGCCTCTTGCAATCTAACATAATGGTAAGTGCTAAGGCTCAGAAAGCATCCCACACCACCCCAGAAATCTCAGAGGTCTCAGGCCTGCATCAGCACTATACGCTGTGCTGCTGAGGGAGGCACCGGAACAGCATCTCATTTTCATCTCCTGCCTACCACTTCCACTGGGTAGAAAGGGATAGAAAAAGAGAGAAGCTGCATATTTGTAAAATTCAGATGGAAACCAATGTGTTCTTTTCTTAAACCTGCAAGGTCAGACAGGACTGCCTGCTTTCCGGCAGAAAGGGCTCTATTACAGAGGGTACTTCATCAGGAACAAGTTGCTAATTCGCAATCAGCTGCACACGGCTGCCACCTCCTGGCACAAATCTAATTTCATGTGGCCTCAGAAATTGCAGTCCCCATCATTAACAGTGGCTCTTACCAAGGCAGCTGTAGACATACCCATGCAGTTCTCCAAAATACTTCTTGCACAAAGTTCCCTTGTTTACATGATATCCTTCCCATGATAAGGAAGGTAACCATTTATTTTGTCAACCATGCCAAAGAAATGCCAGTTAAAATTACTGTTTACTAGCAAGGGTGGGTAAATCTCCCAGAAAGCTACAGCTAAACAGTCAACTGCCTTTTGACAGCTACTTGCCTAGGAATGACATCACAGCCTTTCCAGTTGCTCTGTCTTGTTGGCCACATTAATGATTTTTGCAAGTACAGCCTACCCAAAGGGCAGGCCTGGAATGGATATGTTGTTAGCCCTTTCTCACTTCAGGAGCAACTCATCAGCCAGGCTCATGGAGTCTTATTATTCAACCAGATTAGTCCTGCTAAAGAAGTAAGTGTATATTCTTGGACGCTTCCACAAACTGCTTCCTAGACTCAATGGTGAGGGAATAGGGCAAACTGCTGCCTCAGAACTGGTTTTGGGTTGACCAGGAGCTGGGCCACATGCTAGAATTTAGTCCTGTCCTACCACTGATGACTGGAGGAGCCCTGTGACAGAGTTAATGGTTGACTGCGCTCAGAAGGTGCCTTCTGATACTGGTAGACCGAACATAATTACTCACTTAGCTGGTCAGCAGCACATCCCATCTGTTACTGGATGATGAGGTTTGAAGAAAATACCTAACTATGTTCCCTAACAAAAGAGGTGCAGACATCACGGCAGAAGGCTCAGGATGCCAGCATCTATGATAAGAGGTGTTAGTCAGTTTTATTGACCTGGTTGCATCAAGGTCACTTTGGAAGACGCTTTGGAATCCACTCAAATGGAGATCAGAAAAGGGATTTCCACACACTGGCCATTGCAGTGGCTGCAGGCAGCTCTTGGCTGACTCTGTTCAACCACTGCAAGCAGACTGCAAGCAGTGTTCTTACCTGTGTACTGCTGCCCAGAGCTGATCTTCTGCTCCGTTATACCCCATGTCTCAGACAGTCTGTGCATGCTGCCAGTTATGCAGACTGTGCCTGTCCTGCTTGCAGAGGTGTATTAGGACATTTGTTCCTTATATACACCACCACTGTACAGAAATCTCCTCCTGTTGTCAGAGATGTCAAATGGAAAGCTGCACATGGCACCTATGCCAGGTACTTTTAGTCATTGCACAGCTTTTGCATGTAACAGGAACACAAAACAGTCAGGCTGGACTTCAAAATATCATTAGGATGTGGTATTTCACAATCATTAATGATACAATTGCACTGGAACTGCTTTTGTTGTTGACCTCACATCATGTGTTGTATTACCTGTTGTTAGCAAAATGACCTTCAGAGAGCCTGACTACACAGAACTGATGCTTCTTTCTGGTGTGCTAGCCAAACATCTGGAACTTGCATTTAAGAACAGTTTTAAAAGACAGAAATGGATTCATTTAGCACCAGAAAAGAAAACCGTGATTTCCTAATGTTTGCCATTAGTCAGAGCTGAGATACTCTAAATCACTGCTGAAATGCCTGTCTCCAGCTGGAAGCATGCTACCTTCAAGGAGGAGTTCACATGCATTTCTGAAAGTACTACCCATTTTTTACTTTTTGCCAACCTAGAAACAATCTGCCATCTACCGCCACAAGCAGTTCACTTCAGTTTTCCAAAACCAGCATCAGTCCTCAAGAATAATCATTTCTTCCAAAGACTGATGCTGATTTTACTTAAGAATTGTTTTTTCTTATCCCTTCACAAGACAATGGAATATAAATTCTGGTTAGCACAATTAGAAAGCAAGGCAAAGTAAGCTTTCAAGTGCCAAAGAGTACAAATAATTTACCTATGAAAAACACACTGAAGGGTTTTTACAGTGTGTATTAATTCTACCCTACTTACCTTTCCCACCCACAACTGCCAAAACTCTCACAGAATGATAACATATGTGATCTTTAACAATGATTGATTCACGATTCTAACATCTTCTGTTGATAAGTATCCTCAAACATGAGCGTACTTGCAGCCTGAATGTACTAAGTATTGGTCAGGATTTACAGACAAATATCTATAATCTCACTATTTAGCATTTTCACAGGTATCATCAAAGCAGGAGGAAACATGCCTATGAGACCAGCAGGATTCCATTTATCCCAGTTGTTTAGATAGCATCACATTTGTTTGGATAGATGTTTGAAGTGCATTCAGTTTAGCGCCATCCACTAAAGACTCCACTTAAATTAAACATAATGGGGCTGTTACCAAAAGTCAAAAGACAGGGAAATGTCTTAGAACACTTAGAAGTTTACATAGAACTAGACAGATTAATTCTTTCTTTTCAATTCAGGGGCTTCTGTATCAGGCAACACTATTCCGCATACTACTGGGCTGACAAGGACCTAGGTACTTGCTTGCTGAGCGTAAGAGATCTTTCTGCTGAGTCCCAACAGCATCAACACATTTTCTTCACCAGCGTGCACTAGCACTTTCCTCTATGAAACAATATTCTAAACACCTAGAACATCTTTAGCAAGCATCAAACAAGTTCTGTAGAACTATGCTCAATTAGCACAGTTGCCACCTGAAAAGTGAAGTTTCCCCAGCATAGTTGCATACTGACCTGATGTTCAGCCATGAGAGCATGGGAGTTGTACCTCCACCAACAATCCACACAGTGAAAAAGACGATAAGGAGAGTTGTTGAGAACATCATTTGATGTGAGTAGGTAGCAGTATCTCGTATGGCCAAAGCAAAAGCCATGGCTCCCCTGAGACCTATGCAAAAGAATGAAATAGCAGAGCTTCAGTAGTGCAACCACACCTATTGATAACACAGCATCTTCCGTTGCTCCTTCTCTGCCACACAGGCAACAAAGTGATGGGCAGAAAGCACTGGGCTCTGGCAAGTTTTAATTCCCACAGTTTCTCTGATAAATCATGCCCTGCGATAATCTAGAACATGGTTTTCCCTGGTAGTTTCCTGTAACTTACAAAATTCACAAGTGCTAAGAAAAGGTGTAAATATGTCCAGAAACTAACAGGACAGAAATGCAGAAACAAGCAAGTTGAAGACAACAGGAAAACGTATTATGGAAATCAAACAGCTCCGTGAATCCAAATGAATACACACACTTTTACAGGTTCCATAACTGAAGCATGAGTTCTTGATATAAAGTTATCAGCTGGAAAAATACCTCAGTTAATAACATGTTCAGATGCAGACTATATTCCTCTTCCACCCCCTTCCTCCCAGCCCCTGATTACAAAATTCCACTGGCAAGGACAAGCCATAACATTTGGCCACCTACAGACCTCTTTAGGGGAAATCACAAGTTGATTAAGGTTGGAAGGGACTTCCCAATGTCATCTAGTCCAATTTCTCTGCTTAAGCAGTGTCACCTGGAGTAGGTTGCCCAGGACTGTGTCCAGATGGCTTTTGAGTGTCTCCAAGGATAGAGATGCCACAACCTCTCTGAGCAACCTGTGCCAGTGCTTGGATACAATAAGAAGTGTTTCCTGATGCTCAGAAGGGAACCTCCTGTATTTCAGTTTGTGCCCTTTTCCTCTGGGTCCTGTGACTAGGCACCACAGGAAATAGCCTGGCTCTATCTTCTTTACATCCCTGGCACTTCTTGAGGATGCACATGTTTAGACACACAGGCATGCACTCCATTATTTTCTTTAAATTACAAACTTGAAAAGCTATCTGTGTGACAGAAATTGTAAGGGAGTCTATGTTCCTATATCTTGCTTTCTCCAACTATGTCTTAGAGCGCACCCAAAAATACACCTTGATTTTCTCAGCAGATGCTTGTTTCTGCGCAATGGGTACAACATCTCAGCTAGAAATAACCTTCTGGAAGAGATACATCCCAATTCCCCCATTCCCTTCAGATGTACTTCAAAATGAAAAATACTCTGTTCCCAACATGAAGTGACTGCTTGCTGCCAGCAGCTTTTGACATGTCACTCTTCCCAGACATGACACACTTACTGTAAAGGTTGAAAGATGCCTGATGACATGCTGCAACAACCATTCAGTCTCTACCCAGGAGCAGAATGAACGTGGATTATAAAAGCAGAAAGTAGTACCATAAATGAGTTAAGACTTTTTGCTTTACCAAACTTTTTTGGTTTTACCTGAAAACATCATCATGTGCTGAAAGTTCCAGCTGATCTTATGTCTTCTGCCCAGATTCAACAAGAAGGAGAGAGGGTAGACGTGTGCAGCTCTGCCAAAAAAGATTGCAACCTATTCACAGCTGAGGGTTAAGGATATCACTTTCCTGAGGGATGCACTCTTAGGTACCCGGCTCTAACATAAAGCTCCTGTTTTAGTGAAAGGTTTACTTCAGGATATCAAAGGTTTTTGTTATCTCTATGTATATGAACCAGACTTTCACCAATTACGTGTGCACATAAGTCATGGCACAGAAAGCAAATTTTAACATAGCCAAGTTTGTTTCTGCACAGTGAGATTATACTTAATATCAACATTACCAGTTCTAGAAAGGAAGAATTTCCTTTGGAAAAAAAAAATAAAAATCACACTTTAAACAGCTATCACCACCACCATTTGATTATGTGTTTCAGGCCCACAGAAATGCAGGCCTGTGTACAGAAGAAAAACCAGTGTAAGACCAGCAAGTGACAACTCCATTATGGCTCCTGCAGAGATAAAAGCTCCTACTGAGTTGCAAGCACTTGAAAATACAGAGTTACTAAGATGATAAATCCAAAACCTGCTTGTTAGTATTAGAGTTAAGTTTAAAAGAGTATTGCAGAAATTCATAGTGGTAAGCTCCTTCACATCCTTACTGTGGTGTAAAAGATCCAGTGGTTCCAATGAAGAAGCAGAAAGTTGAATACACCCTCTACTGCCTAAGGAGCACTTTGAGACAAACTAGAGTGATGTGCTGAAATCCCATAAAACACCAACACAACTAGAAGCCAACCAAACACTGATCATTTGCTGTTGGGATAACAGCATTAGAGGAATGAAACAACTTTCTCATGGAAAAGAAATCATGTATGAGCTCTAGACATCACTGCGTTGTTGCCATAACTAAAGAAAATTAATACTACTTGTCTGCAGGAAGTTGTGTCTCCAGGAAAATAAGACTTCTATTATTACTTCGTAAAAAAGCTTAATATAATTATTCCAAACAACTTTCATAGCAGTCCTTTTGCAGGCTGCAGAAATAAGACATCAGAAGCCATCATGACCAATGCAGGTGGAACAATAGCTAGCATTCTGTCAATGACATTGAGGCTTTAGCTGTACCTTTGCAGCCAAGCTTTTGTCTTTCAACAGCTAATAATGCCTCTACATTTCATACCTGCAAGGTGTGAACTCATCAGGGACAGTAGCTGTTGAGGCAAAAAATGGGTGCTAGTATAGCTGACCTTCTCACAAAGGTAGAAAAACACTCGAGAGGCAACAGAGGTTGAATGGGGTGGTAGAAAAAGATGTGGAAAATGTAATAAAAGACAGGTGGGTAGGAAGAGAAAGGAACAAAATAAATACTGATATCAAACCCAAGACATACAGCATAACCTAAGAGGGGATGGAAGGCCACAGCAAAGATAGAAAATTGCAATGGTTAATATACCAGATTCAGCTATTCTGCTCATGTATCTCCAGTGGCTGCGGGGCTCTGGAGAACTTTTTAGGTCAGAAGAACAGACATGAGGAGTCACAGGAGAACATTTATTACTATTACAGAAAAAAAGTGGCCAAAGGAAAATAAAGACAAATTGGATAAATCCACAGAAGCAGTAGAAAGACATGAGAAAACGGTAGAAAGGAGACAGAAGTAGTACATTCCACGTTAGGCCATCTTTATATGTCCTTCCACTGAGTTTTATCTCTGCAGCAGGCATAGAAAACTAAAACTGGAAGACTAGCTCCTATTGCTTCATGCACACTTTTAATCACTCTGAAATTTCAAGCAGCCAGAAATACAGTGAAAAAATAGTTACATAAGCCATTTCTACAGGGGCAGCATACAAAGAGCAATCTAGTGATTCCTAGCTTACATGAGTGCGACTACTACAAAAGCATTCAGTTCCAGGAAATAAGAGCCATGTACCAGTCAGCAAGGGACAATGGGAACTGGATACCCAGCTAGAGCAGCAGCCCTTTCAGCCCTGTGTACCCTTCACGTCACTGTCTGCACCACAGCTCAGTTCCTTCCCTCTCCAATCACCTGAGATCCTTACCTCTGCCTTTGTGAACAGTTGAGCAGTACCCCAAACAATCCTATTCACCCACTTGAGATTTGCTTGCTTTCTTCAAGGGACCATTAGAAGTAAAGAAATAAATTCTTTTCTAGGCCTACAAATTCTGAATACAAAAGCAACACAAGCACTGCTAGCTTTCAATAGCCAAGTCATACAGTAAGGCATTTGATTTATCTATTGAAATTATACAACTTCTAGCACTTGCTCAGGTAACAGCCAACAACTGTGTGGAGCACAGGCATCAAAGCCTTTTGATGTAAGGAGTAACCACAGATTGTTCTCACAATTACTGTGCCTGCAAGACATCAGGAAAACTCAGATCAGCCACCATCCTCTATGTGGTAATGCCAGCAGACACCATAAGTTTTCAGGTATATAAGATAATAGAGAAACCTCACGCAAAGTGAAAAAGGATACAAAAGCTCCGATGATGAAAACTGGACTGAATATGTGTTTCTGGAAAGTAAACAGTGCCAAACCCATATAAGAAAATATGAAGTTCTCAGCCAGGAAGTGCAATACCTCAAAGAGCTAGGAACAAAACAGTCACATGTTAAAGGCCAAGCAATAAAGATGCTTTTCAGAAACAAGAGTATGTGGACTACTACAGCAATACACTGTACAGAAGATGAAAGACAGTCTTGCCTGCTTAGTGCGACTTCTTGATTCAGCTGACAAGTTATTGTATGTATAATGTGCCTGGGTAATTCCACAGAAGAGGACAGCCACCACACCTGTGAACAGAATCACATGCAAAAATCAGCCTATTATTCTGTGAGCTCAACACATTTTCCCTTCCCAAGTTCTATTAAATTTATATATAATCCTTAACCTTGAGATTTTTATGAACCTTATTTTCAAGTGAGTTAGATTGCAGGTTGGGGAGGTGGCATTTGAACCAAACCATTGTTCTTAAAAGCCTTTGGTACACAGTGATCTGCACCCTCAATGGCACAGTATAGAAAGTAAAAAAACCATTAAATACCAACACCATGTTTCTCTTAGAAAAGCTTACATAAAGTGGAAAAATGGCTGCTAAAATGGACAGGACTTCTGTCTCCATATGCTTGAATCCCAGCAACTCACCAGTAAATCCACAAGCTTCTGCAAGCAAGAAGGTGCTCCAGGACATCAAGAAGAAGAGAGCCGTTTCCAGCAGGGGGAAGCAGTGCAACTTGGTAAACTTCGTCACGTTAAGTCATTTGTTAAGGTGTCAAAAAAGAAATTCTTTGGCTTCTCTGTACCCAGTATTTATGGAAAACACTTATGTGCTAACAATGAACACCCCTCGGAAAATAAAACATTTTTAGTGCTGAGAAACAAACTCCATCACATCAAGACAAAACTTCAGAATCAAGGTGTCCCCTTGGCAACAGTCAATTTAGGATATTTCTGCTGTGTATCAATGGCATAACTGTGGCTCCACCTCTTTGAGGTAGTATCTTACTCTATGCCATGTTTCCCTGCAAAGTGCCAGCAGGGAAGTTATATACACCTGGCATTCCTTTTAAACTGTCACCTTGGATTTTGTTTGGGGATTTTTGTTGTTGTTGTTTAGGATTTGGCATACCCCCAAAGGATCCCTCCTACCTTTAAATAAAGCATAAAATACATTCAGAAGCATGTAATTCACAGTAGTTCTTGACTACAGCAACTCCAAGAGATGAAGCAGATTTATCAGAAATTTTCTGCTCAGATTTGCTGATAAAACTTCCTCTGCAAGTGTGGCTTCCTCTGTTCTTTTGAGGCAAAACAGAAGTCCTGCCTACAACAGAATACATTTGCTCTCCTTGTGTTGATATGTTTTAAAGTAAAAGCCAACTCAATCAGAGCAATTCAGTTTTTCAATAGGAAGAATAAACAAGTCCATCTTCCAGGGGAGAGCAAACCTTGAGAAATGTCAGACACACTGAATTAAGAGTTCATACAGCTAGTGAAGAAGTACAGCAGATTTCAGTAGTTTTAAATATAGCTCTTCACGTACTACAGAAGTTGTTCAGGTATTCATAGAAGTTTGGGTTGGTTTTCCTCATTGCTACTTCGGCACCATGTGAACTACCTGCAACTGTTTTACTGTCCTGAGACAGACAACGTTGTTGTGATTGCTCTCAGGATTTAACCGTCCTGTCTCCTTGGAACCGTTTCTGGCCATCACTAGGTGGCAACATTGTATATTTTATTACAAGGACGAGTTCGATCTTCTCCAGGAAATTTAGAATAAAATTCG
>JAVHNF010000369.1:0-12460 GCA_034783455.1 Micropsitta finschii | reverse complement strand
GTTGGACACAGGGGCTTGGAGCAAGCTGCTCCAGTGGAAGGGGTCCCTGCCCATGGCAGGGGTTGGAGCTGGATGAGATTTCAGGTCCCTTCCAACCCAAAGCTGTCTGGGATTCCATAATATGATGATTCATGGTGTTAAGCCACAGAAGACGAAAGGGGAGGGGATGTGAAAAAAATCACATTTTTTTTTGTGATTTGAGAGGTCCTGTTAGCCTCTAATGCAGATTTCGTAGATCAAGGGTAGGTCAGGTTGGTGATGAGTGAATTACAAAAGGAGGGGGAGTGCTTGACATGGGATGCATTCATTTTTTTTAACCTTCTTTGTTAATGGCATCACAGACTTCTCTAACTTCTCCCTCACAATAATGCAGTCTCTGACTCTTCACTTGGGGAATCTGAACAGGTTGGCATGAGATACTCCAGGGTTGCTCCTGCAAAAGCATTGGGATGCTTAATGGCAGGGAAGAAAAGGCCTCTGCATTCCAGCATCTGTAAGAAGTCCAAATTTCAGCACTAAGAAATAGCTCAGCTAAAGGGAAGGTGTCTCTGCTCCAGACCATGCTCCAGATTTCATGTGCTTTAGCTTTCAAACTAATTACAGAGAATATTGCAATAGTCAGTCATGTCTCACTGAACCCCTCTGAGCTTGGTGCCACTTTCCAGTAGCAGACCCTGGGTGGGTGTTTTTATTCTTCGAGGTAAGGCCCCCTGCAGCAAACCTCTCCCGTTGCAGAGGAGGCTGAGGCCTGTGTGTTAGATTCCACCTTTCCCTTTGGAGATGTTTGGTTTGGGTTGCAAGACCAACTTGGCTCCTCTCTTCTGGCATTTGTGTCTGTGTAACCTAGGGGCAAAGCATGCAATGTGTGTGAGTTGGGCAGCAACATCCCTGCTCTGTGTCCTTCAGAGCTTGGAGCTAGCCAAGAGAAATTGGGAGAGCATGGGCGTCAGCCATTGGATGTTAATCTAAGGGGCAGCCTAATCCATAGCAGTGTGTGGTACTAAGAGTCTGCAGGACTTTTGATACAGCTAAAAGTTACCCCAGGCAGTGTCAGCACTGTGGTGTGCACTGCTGTGGATAGGAAAAGTGGTCTTAGGTTGTAAGAACAGACAGATGAGGTTAGGAAGAGGCTGCTTCTATATGAAATGGAATAATCTGGTGGTTTTCTTGGCCTGTCGCAGCAGACTAATTACTGATTGGACTTGATGAGCGCAAAATCCTGAGCCTGCTGGACTCCCCAACCTTTCTGCTTCCCAACATGGACCAGGATTATGAGAGACGTCTCCTACGCCAAATCAACATACAGAATGAGAACACAATGCCTTGTGTGAGTACACATGGGCTCTGCTGAGTGCTCTTGGTCTGATTATTAAGTATGATTGTGACTGTTTTCACTTGAGTTTTTAAAAGACGGGATCTCTTTGAAGCAAACCTTAATGTTCCCTTGGGCTGTGAGGAACTGTGAGTTCCTGAGCTGTTCCAGAATAACTGAATAACTTCAACAACAAGGAGTTAAGATATTTTAATGTAGCTTAGTATTGCCTTCTAACTATATGATCTCAGTAAGCACATGTGGAACATGAAAAGCTGGGGGCTAACCAACAAACCAACCAACTGCAGGGCTTGACAAGATAGAAAAGTCCAGTGGGGGCCACCAAGATGGTTGAAATCAGCCCTGTTCTGAGCTGGGGGTCCCATCTAACAGAAATGGTTCTATGCCAAAGCATGTGGCTGAAGGTGAGGATCGTGCTGCTCACCCTGCAGCAGTCTATACCATTCCCCCTGCCTCGAGTCTGCCTCTGACAGGGTCACTTTGACAGGGAACACTGAGGAAGGAGCTGTTTAATTGCTTCTCTTGACAGATGTTCCCATGCCAGTTGGACTCTGATGTGCTCACTGGTTCTGTGAAGAGGATAAACTAGTGCTTGGCTCTTTTCCTTTGGCATAGTCAGCTTTCACAAGACCCTGTTGATGTTTTTCAGACCCCTGCCATGAGTAATACTTGTTCTTGTATGTGTCTTTTTAATTCAGGTAGCAGAGATGAGAAGAACCCTGACGCCTTCCAATTCTCCCATGTCTTCTCCCAGTAAGCATGGTGACAGATTCATTCCCTCAAGAGCTGGGGCCAACTGGAGCATCAACTTCCACAGAATAAATGTAAGTTTTTCTCCCCTCTCCTGCAGTCTTGGAAGTGAGGAAGCAGCTGGCAGAATTGCTCTGCTTGTCTTCTGCCTCAGGAAGAGTTCCTCTGAGGGCATGTCTTCAAACAGGCTGCCCCTGTCATCCAGGAGACTTCTTCACTTGTTGTTTTACCACGTGTCATGATGTTTCTGTGTGGTGAAAGTGTGTTCCTCCCTCTTAGGAAAACGAGAAATCGCCAAGTCAAAACAGAAAAGCAAAGGATGCTACATCAGACAACGGCAAAGGTGAGGCCACACTCCTACCACTTGTGCCAAGGCTACAGCTTTTGCTCCAAGCTCTGTTGGCAAGTTTGGAAATTGAGGGAACACTGATACTTCAGTGCTTATGCAAAAACACATGCTGGTGTGTTAGGAAATGCCCTCATCACAAGAGTGAGTCCTAGGTCAACCTCAGTGGGCTCCTGACAGGAATCTGGGAAGCGTGAGGCTATTTGTATCTCTTGATTTGTTGTGCCTTGGAAGCCCTTTTCCGATGGATTGGGAGGAGGGGAAGCTTGCTGCAAATCTTGATTCCAAACTGTGGCTCCAGGATTATTTAAGAGGCCCTGTGAATATTAAGTGTGATCCTGCTGCTCCCTGCGGAGCTGTTTGCTGCTGCCAAGCTCCCCGCCTAAGCATACATTTGGGTTCACAGATGGCCTTGCCTACTCTGCCTTGTTGAAGAATGAACTCTTAGGAGCAGGGATTGAGAAGGTGCAAGACCCACAGACAGAAGACAGGAGGCTGCAGCCATCCACCCCAGAGAAGAAGTCTCTCTTCACTGTAAGTGGGTTACCTGACATTAAAACCAACGGAGGTTTCACATGTGTGTCACTGGAACAAAGCACCTGGTTCTGCCAAGCTGCTGGGGCCAGTGAGGTACTGCTGTGCCTTGACTGAGATAAGCTGTTGATAACAAAATTGGGTGGCCTGCAAGGTGAACAAAAGAATCTGCAGCAAGCTACATACTTCCTATTTCTGTGCTGGCAGGGAAGCTGAGTTGGAACTGAGCTTTTTTGGGCAGTGTGATAAATGACCAAATCAAACTTGAGGATTTCAGTGGAGATGAGGTTTTTTTCTGTGGTTCTTGAGCACATGGGAAAGGGAGGAACTGAAAAGTCTGGAAAATCTGGCTGTGGGTGTTGGAGTTAGCATTGGGCACCAGCATGTGTTCTGCCAAAGTCCTGGTTGTGCTGGGGCTCTTACTGGATGTGTTTTCTTTATGCAGTATTCGCTCAGCACAAAACGCTCTAGTCCAGATGATGGCAATGAGGTCTCACCGTATTCCCTGTCTCCTGTCAGCAACAAAAGGTAATGCTGATTCTCCACAGACAGCAAGAAGGGAAGGGCTGGGACAGAGGATTCACTGCGTTCTCCGGGGCTTTTTATTAAGGCACCAACAGCTGCTATGTGAAGTGGGTTTAGGAATCTGGGCAGATAATAAGTAGGGACAGTAAAGTTGTCAGAATTTTCTGCAGGTGCCCATCATGCCTCGATCTGTCTCGGCCAACTTGCAGTAGTCAGTTTTACCTCTTTGCTTTCCAGCTTCTTTATAGCAGCACAACCTAATTCTTTCCAGTTTGGAAAGAATGTTGCAGCCTCTGTAGGTGTTTCTATAGCCATGCAGGTATGCTTTAAGAGTGGATACATCTGTGTTTACCATCTGCTGCCAGGTGTAAGATCCTGTCCTTGTTTTTGTAAACAGCCAGAAGCTGCTCAGATCACCTCGAAAACCTACTCGGAAAATCTCCAAGATTCCTTTCAAAGTGCTGGATGCCCCAGAGCTGCAGGATGACTTCTACCTGAACCTGGTGGACTGGTCTTCTCTGAACGTCCTCAGTGTTGGCCTTGGGACTTGTGTTTACTTGTGGAGTGCCTGTACGAGCCAGGTAAATGATCATCCGTATCAAGAGAGTGAGGCACCCATTGCTGTAGCATCTTCCAGAGCTACAGAAGGTGCTGTGTTAGGGATCCAGCACTCTCAGTGCTCTGCCCCAAACTAGGTACTAGTCAGTGAGACATTTAACAGTGTAGTTTGACAGCAGCAAGTGTTCCTTAACTCTGTTCTGTCCTACTCCCAAGGTAACCCGGCTGTGCGATCTCTCTGTGGAAGGAGATTCTGTAACATCTGTGGGCTGGTCAGAACGGGTCAGTACAACATTGTCAATATCAATAGCTGAAAACCTCTTCATTTAGACCCTCTTCTGGTAGCTGTATAGCTCTTCCTTATAGGTTTCATTTCTTAGATTGTTTTTCCCGTATTTTCCCAACCCCCCTGTATGCATTACAAATCAAATGTGGTTTGCTTTTCTTGCTGGTTTTCTTGCTAAATGAGAGGGGATAGAAGGCAGCATCTTGGATCTTGAGGTTCTCGAGGTATTTGCAAAGAGGTGTGGGAGGAAGAAAGAGCCAGTTGGCTTCTCCAGTTCTTGACAATAAAATGCTACAATAAATATATTCCAGCCAGGCTGCTTGGCACTCTCAGGAGGAAAAAGATGTAAGATGGAGGAACTTGGTATGCTTTCCCTCTTGTGGGATTTATCTCGAGTCTTTTCCTCAGCTTTTAGCCTTTGGTTTATGTCTGTCTGTACTTACTGGCTTTACTGATTGTGGTCTTCTGCTTTTCTAGGGGAACTTGGTAGCTGTTGGCACTCATAAGGGTTTTGTACAGATCTGGGATGCAGCTGCAGGAAAAAAGCTCTCCATGCTGGAGGGGCACACAGCCAGAGTTGGTAAGGAGGTGGGAGGAAGAGGTTTCACATGTTTTGTTTCTTCATGATTGAACTGTCTCCTTCTGTGTGAGGGCTTTGCTTGAAATAACAGAACTCAAAAGTACCAGAATTGATAGTGCTATGTCTTCAGCAGTCTTCAAATACCATCACTGCAGTGTTCTGACCCTGGGTGTGGTGGTGGTGGAGTCTTGCAGCTGGTGTTTCCGCCATCTCTGAGGCATTTTAGGTTTGGTTACAACAACTTTTCTCACTGCCCCTGGCTTCCTGTGTCAGCCCTGCAAGCAGGCAGCTTTACACTGAGATTTCCAGTTCCCCTATTCTGTGGGGACTGTTTTCTTTGCTCAGAGGTGCTACGAATCTAAAAGCTGGAGTGAGATTTGGGAAGTCAAGGCACTCTCTGAGTTTCTGTGCTTTACTGCACTGTGAAATGGGATTAGTGATATCTTCAGTGAAGTTGTGCAGGTTAATCTTCCTTTGTACACTACTCTAGGGACTTAAGGGCGATATAAGGGAGATCCATCAGCACTGATTTTTTTCTTTATCTTTTTAAAACCTTGGCAACTGTGGGGTCTGTTCTGCCTCCCCACTCCTGCAGGACTCCCCCAGTGTGCTCTTCTGCTTTCTCTGCATTCCAGGTGCCTTAGCATGGAATGCTGACCAGCTGTCTTCTGGGAGTCGAGACCGGATGATCCTTCAGAGGGACATCCGCACACCCCCACTGCAGTCTGAGCGGCGGCTCCAGGGCCACAGGCAGGAGGTCTGTGGGCTTAAATGGTCTACAGACCACCAGCTCCTGGCCTCTGGAGGCAATGACAACAAGGTATGGTACTGCCTAGAAGCCAGGTGAGCCTCAGGGTCTCTTCATCTTTACCAAGAAAGAGCAGACCTCCTTCCTCTAAGGATATATGTCCTTTCTGAAAGGGGTTTTTGTTTCAGTTGTTGGACCATGTCCAAACAAATCATGCTGAGCCTCTCCTCAGCCTCCTCTCTCTAATGAAATTAACAAGGCAAATTTAATTTTGCTTCTGTATTTGGCTAATTAAATCTAGAGATTGACTCGAGGGGTTGAGTGCAGCAAAGCTACTGGTAAGCTGTGCTTCCTGACTTTAGGTAGAATATAGGAGTTTATTGCAGTAATGTTTATCTGTGCAGAAGGAAACTAAGTTTAGAGCTTTAGAGGTTTTAATACCTATAATGTAGGCTTGTAGTTCACTGAGCACCATATGGAAGAAGCATCTGTTGTGGAGAAGCAGTGCTCAGAGCCCTTTGGAGCGGGTTGCTAGGTAGTGAATTTGCCCAGTGCCTGTGTGACAGTGTGGTTGTACCCAGTTCCTGCTGCTCAGAATAACTTCTAATGAACCTGAGCATATTTCTAAATGTGTTCTGGAATAATACAGCCATAAAGACAAAAGAAGGTTTTGAGTCATGTTTAGTGATGGCATGTTTTTGGCTTCCTAAGCTTACCTGAAACTCAGCACTCATCCCGAGAGATAGACTTACCTGGAGCATTGAGGCTGAGCTGGTGTGGTTCTTACTAGCAAAAATAGTGCAGGGCTGAGCTGCTAATGCAAGTACCCAGAGAAGCTGTGGCTGCCCCATCCCTGGCAGTGTTCAAGGCCAGGTTGGACACAGGGGCTTGGAGCAAGCTGCTCCAGTGGAAGGGGTCCCTGCCCATGACGGGAGTTTGGAGCTGGAGGAGCTTTAAGGTCCCTTCCAACCCAAACCAGTCTGGGATTTTATGACTGTGGCCCTCAGAATGGCTCCTCAGCTGAGGTGGTGGCAGGGTAGGACTGGCTTCAGGGCTGCCAAGTGCAGAGTGGAGATGCATGTGCTTGGGCAAGGCTGTGGGAAACCACCTTGTTGCCCAACTGCCCTCATCAGTCCCAGTGCAACATCGTGGTTTGTTGTGTGCCTGTAACAGCCACTGCAGCACAAGTTTGATCACGTCTCTCCTCTTCCAGCTCCTTGTCTGGAATCACTCCAGCCTGAGTCCTGTCCAACAGTACACCGAGCATTTGGCAGCAGTAAAAGCTATTGCCTGGTCTCCACACCAGCATGGGCTCCTTGCCTCTGGCGGTGGCACCGCTGACCGCTGCATACGCTTCTGGAACACGCTCACAGGGCAGCCCTTGCAGTGCATTGACACCGGGTCACAAGTGTGCAACCTAGCCTGGTCCAAACATGCCAACGAGCTGGTAAGTTCCTTCCTGTGCAGTCCTACTGCTGAGCTGCCTCCTGTTCAGAAGCTTCATGCATGTTTCCCTCTCCCCTTCCAGGTGAGTACCCATGGCTACTCGCAGAACCAGATCCTCGTCTGGAAATACCCCTCTTTAACTCAAGTAGCAAAGCTCACGGGGCATTCATACCGAGTCTTGTATCTGGTGAGTGATGGCCATGTCTCTGAAAACCTCTGTAACTTCTGTAGCTGCTTTATCTGGCTGCAGATAAAGCGCCTTGTTGGGGCTCCTCTTCTGCGCTGAAGATGAGGCCCAAAGCCACAGTGCCAGTGGCACTGTAAGCTGCCTGTAGACTAGGTGGAGATATGAATGCTGCCCTATGAGCAATAGAAAATGCTCTGGATCTGGTTTCCTTGCCTGCAAGGGTTACCTTTCATTTGCTGCTATGGAAATGTGAGGTTTCATTAATGAATAGCAAAGCCTGCCAAAACACTTCTAAGGAAGCAGAAGCATCTCTTTTTGCTCCCTTAAGACTCGAACGCTATTTCACTGGTGACTGCCAGCAGGGGAAGAATTTGATGCTTTCAGTCTTCCTAATTTGTCATTAAAATGCTTGGTGTAGTTAATCCCCATCGATCCCCTACCTGCTTTGCTACACAGGGCTCATGGTGGACTCATAACAGAGATAATAAATAGGCAAATACTGTTTTGTGAGGTGGATTCCAACCAAAGTGACTAATAGAGCTGGCAAATGCCAGTCCTATCACACTTCCTGCCTTAATACATATTTATAATGTAGGGAGGAATTGCCTCAATTACAAATGGGTTGGAGTTCCTAATACAATAATCCTTTTTATGATAATTCTACCCATGTGTTCCAAAGCTGCGTAAATAATATGCAAGTGCTTGAATTGGCACCTACTGAGACTGAGCACTGCACATGAAAGCAGAGGTAGCTGTTTGGTTTCTCACCAAGTAGGAAGGAGAGTTAAATCTCTCTTTCATTCCAATGAAGATTTGTTTTCAACCTCAAAAATGAAAGAGATGCTAAAGGTTGCTGTCTCTTGGCCTTAGGCAATGTCCCCTGATGGGGAGGCCATAGTCACAGGAGCTGGAGATGAAACCCTGCGCTTCTGGAATGTCTTCAGCAAAACTCGCTCGACAAAGGTAAAGATGTGTGTGTTGAGTGCATGGCTGCAGCTCTGTCCTGCCCTGGGGGGGTCAAGTCAGTCCAAGCTTGCTCTTTTCCACTGCCTTGCCTCTGGTCTCGTCACCAGATCCTGCAGATTGAGGGCTGGATGCACTGAAGGGTTAAACTTTGCAGAGATATGAAGGCTGCCTCTGTGTGCCCAAGGCAGTGGGACAGGCCATCCTTCTCCTGGCTGCTACAGGGCTGCTGCACACAGCAGCATTTTGGGGAGTTCAGAGACTAGCAGTTGTTTTAATGCAGACCCCAAAGGGCAGATGGAATAGTGCTGCAGTACTTAGCCCCTGCCTCATCTTCTCTTGTCAGGAGTCAGTATCCGTTCTCAACCTCTTCACCAGGATACGATAAACCCCTGAGCTGAGACCCAGGAGACTGCAGGCTGCCATACCAGGATGAAACCACTACCTTGGTGTGCATGGACCCCCAAGTGATTCACCAGAAGGGGAGGGAGTGCCAATGGGACTGGAGGATGGACCCAAGAGATGATAATTAAATACGTGCTTGTGAACCATGCTGGGCAGTATTTGGGATAGGGTTGGGGAGGGGAGGGAACTGCCAAAGGTTTATGGATTCATCCTTCATAAAAGGGTACAAGAGAAATGTTAAAACTGCATCTTCCAACCCTCATGTTGTGTACTGGAGAAATCACGTGTGACACGGACCACTGAGATGGGACCAGCTGCTGCGTTGTCCCCTCCTGGGAGAGACCAGACCATCTTTGCCTCTATAGGAACAACTTTAATGTGCTGCTCTGGGTCCTGCTGTCCTTGGATGCCATCGGTGGAGGTAGGAGCCAGCCAGACCAGTTCAACATCGCTAATGCACAGGGGCTGGATTCCAGGGTTGTTGTCTGGCACCCCCCTTACAGGAAGAACCTGGAGAATTGTTTTCTTTCTTTGTGCTCCCTGAGGGTGCTGTGACTCGATACAATCATTCCAGCTTGAGGTTTGCTTTGGTTTAGGCATGCTTGACAGCTGCCTTCAAATCCCTTTGGGGGGGCTCAGCTTTGGAGGAGACTTGAGGCTCCATCGTGGAGAGCACATTCAGAAAGTGCTGAAATTGCTGTTGCATGTTCTGGGTCCTTTTAGTTAACAGAGAGGAAAACCAATGGCTTGAAGAAACCCAACCAACAACCATTGTGCACGTGGAGCTCCCCACAGTGGTGTTTGTGGCAGGCTGGTTGCACTGGAGTCTTCCTGAGGACAAAAGCAGTTGAGATGTGTCTGTGAAACAAAACCACTTGTGTGGATCTGGGTTGTTTTGGAGACAGGAATGGCCTCTTCTGGCTGGAAGGGGAGAATAACCCCACGTCTGGATGAGAACAGGTGGTTTTGTTTGAAAGCAACAAGCATTGCTTTATTTTCTAACCCCCCAGGTCAAAGCCAGGGACCTGTTTTGGGCCTTCTGGGGGGTTGTTGTGGGGGTTTAAGTTGAATGAGAAGAGAATGCCTGCTGGTGAGCCATGGGCTGAGCTGCAAAGTGCTCATGTGCTTGTTTTGCTTTTAATTTAAAGAGAAGCTGTTGTGCTTGAAGCAGCCTGTTCCCCTCTCACTCTGCCCACGTGCCAATGCTCTCCCTGCCACACCGGGATGGATGCAAGTGCTGTTTCCTCTTCCCAGCTGGATTTTCCTGGCTGTGTATATAGACCTTGACCTGTTCTCTGTAGATTGCGTAAGTGATAATGTTTCTCTCTTCCTTTTCTTTCTTTCCCTGCACTGGACTGTAATAGGGATGTGATTGTCTCTTCCCCAGTGCCACCAGTATCTGTGGTGTAGGAAGAATGTGTAGGAAGCTCCACATGGAGAAGGGCAGCGAGGTGCTGCTCTGTTCACTGCAGCCTTGACTACGGGTGCCATTCACCAGTGCCTGGATCAGGCTTTTGGTGCTCCCTTTGCATGTCACAGGGATGTATGAGGCCCTTGTGTGCCAGGCTGGCAGCACCCAGGCTCCACAGCCCAACCTGGCAGCCACATTGTGGGCTTACAGCCTCACCTACTTCCAAAATGTCATGTCAAAGGGATTTCTGACCCACCTTTTCAACACACTGACTTTAGTGTAATGCAGGGGCATGGAGTTGGGTTTAAAAACCATCCCATGGCCTCACAGCCCCTTGTTCTTATGTGGTACATTCAGAGGCACTGTTAAACTTCCAGCATGTGGAAGGAGCACTCAAAGCACTGAGGAGGAGTTAAAGTTAACTTGCATCATTAAGTTGGTGAGAGCAGGTTTGAAGTCAAAGGCCGCCTGCAGCAAGACACTGGCTTTCCCAAGCTTCTGTCCTGTCTGCTAACCACCATGTTGGGCAGCAGTTGGGCCCAGGGTAGGTGTTTGCACCAGGGCTGGAGATGGTTGTAGCTGTTGCTGTGGATATTCCTGTCCGTTGTGGGTTCCCTTTTGCTGAAATCCCAACATTCAGGTGGCTTTGTGTGTTCTGGAGCAGGAGGGAGCTGAGCCCAGGGGGATGAAGCTGGCTGGGAACGGCCACTTGTGTGTCTATCCTTGCATCAGGCTCTTCTCTCCCCAGGGACTCCCACATCTCACTCTGGAGTTGCACTGGGAGCAGGTTGGCTTCTCTCCTCTTGGTGATGGGGGAGTGAATGAGCTCTTCCTATGGACCCAGCACAACCTTCTTCCCAGCAGTGGTGTTCCCAGAGGTGCTCCCTGGGGTTTGGGATGCTGCTTTGTATGTTCTATGTGAGCACAGGCAGAGGGCAGAGCAGAAGGGGCCTCCCTGAGTTTGAGTTGTGAAGTCTTGGCCATGGGGCATTGTTATATGTAAGGTGGGGACAAACCCCACAGCGAGCACGTTGTGACTTGTCCGTGTAAAACAATCTAACTGGCATTAAACAAGGTGTGGATTTATGGCTCAGGCTGGCTCTGCTTCTGCTTTTCCAGGATGAGGTTAGGGGGGGAGCAAGGGCTTTGGCTGTGGCTGGAAGAGGAAAGGTGGGGGGAGCAGTGGGAATCTGGCGGGGGGAAGATGGGGCAGCTCTTCTGCTTGCTCAGTCTCACCAGTAGGGGTCCTGGCCCCTCCTTCCAGCCTCATCACATCCCACTGCCTCCAAGGGCACCCCCAAGTGGTGGAGACAGCCCCATGATTGTCCCCTGCATCAGCCCTGACATCCCTGCTGGTGGGGACACAAGGCCCACCCCCATGCCCAAGCAGGCCCTCGGCTGGAAGACCAAGACCACCCCACAGACTGGGCTTGCTGTGGGGCAGAGCTGGTGAGGGGTGAGGATGAGGAGACTGAGAACCCCCATTACTCCCTGGCCACCAGCCATGGGTCTGCCCCATAGAGGGGGAGTGGAAGCCCCTGCCCCAGGTCTGGGCTGAGCTGGGGGATGGGAGGGAGAGCATGGGGTGAGGAGCTCTTGGTGGCCTAGTTTCCACCCCCACTGGGGAGCCCCTCAACCAGAGCAGAGCAGGGTGGTTGACGGACCTCAAGGGCTTTCTGGTGGGAGGACCCCAGTGCGCGAGGGGGCCTGGTGGGACCCCATCATTCCTAGGGACCCGTCTTGCGCAGGAGCAAGCCCGCAATGAGCCTGGGTGACTGCAGGGGAAGGATATTCCAGACCGTAAACCATCACATGGTGGCCGTCCTGTGATTCCAGCCTCTCGCCCCCTCCATGGGGCACTGGGCCATAGCCATGACCTCCCATCCAGCCCTTGTGCATGTACCCACAGCACACACACGTACCCACAGCACACACATGTGCACACACACGCGCACACGGCACACACGTACCCACGGCACAAACATGCGCACACGCATCGCACACGTGCGCACACAGCACACACACGTACCCACAGCACACACATGCGCACACGGCACACACACGTACCCACAGCACGCACATGCACACACGCAGCGCACACGTGCGCACACAGCACACACATGCGCACACGCAGCGCACACGTGCCCACACAGCACACACACGTGCCCACGGAACACACATACGCATGCGCACATGCACCGCGCGCACATGCACAGCGCGCACACGCGGGGCCGCAGCACCGCCCGCCTGCCCCGCAGTGCACGCTCGGACCCGCCGCACACACGTGACGAGTGCGGGCACGCGCAGACCGGCCCCAGCACGATGTCCGCGGCGCGGGAAGGTGGTGTGGAACAACCCCCCCAGCGCTGCTGCCCCGAAGCCCACTCG
>JAVHNF010000363.1:0-11963 GCA_034783455.1 Micropsitta finschii | reverse complement strand
AGACTGGAGAACCGGTGTCATAGTTCATCGTTAGCATGCTCAGGCCAACAGGTGGATATGAAAAATGTCAGTGTCTCTGAAGTCTTCAGAAAGCCACTGAAACCTAAAAGAGACCAACTGAGCTCTTGCAAGACATACAGAAATGTGAAAGAGAAAAAGCCTAGGGCACTTTTATAAAGCACTGGAGCAGAGCCTTTTGGAAATCCAGGGACTACTTTCCCTTTTGTGAATTCCAGGTTCATTTGAAACACAGTGAGGAGTGACCTGTACTCTTCATGGACATTATTGCTTTTTCAGTTGTCCAAACTCCAGTATAGTGAAGGTGTATTAATTTATTCCAATGTTGTAATTATCACCACATACACACACACAAAACCAAAATACACTCAGTATGTCCTATAAATAATTACAATTAATTGTGTGCTATAAATAATTATAATTAATTCTGTAGAAACCAACCTGATTTTTAGTTCAGATTAACCCTAATAAATAAAAGTTTCTCTTTCTAAGGGCAACCTTAATTTGATGTACTTTGTACTTGTCAAATTCTTCAACATACTTCCAGTTCTGGGCTCACTGTTCATGTATAAATATCTCTTGAAGGATACTGACCTAATTAACCTCCTTCTGTGTCTAGTTTGCTCTCAAGTCAGATCAAGAAACACAGCCACTGAGAGGCCAGGAAAGATACAGTCGACCTGCTTTTAGTGTGGGGCTCCTATACTAAAATCCAAATATGCCTGCAGCAGCTCCTGATTGAAGCATCAAATAATATTCTGTTTATTCCTAAATTGATGTTTATTCAGTGTGGAAGAATACAAACTCTTCAGATGTGAAGATCTAAAGCTCTCCACTGAGCGTGTAAAAACTGAAGCATTCTGAAGGCTTGCAACTTGGACAAATACGTGCAATTTCTGTAGTACTATAAAAGCCACTTTCACTTCTGCTCTGCTACATTAGCTGAAGAGCAGAAGACACTTTCTGGAGGAGGTTGCCTGAATATTAATAGAAGGAAGGGTTTCCTCTAAATTCCAGAATTCTTTTGTCAGAAAGGGAAAAGGAAGAGTGAAAAAGATGAATAATTTTAACATAGAAAATTACCGTTTGCCAGAAGTTTATTGCAAGCAGGATCTTAGAGTGGAAAATGGTAGGCATCATTCATAGAAAACACTTGCCAGCCTGAAGGCAAAACCACTGTAAACCTGGATGATACAAATCAGGAATTCTAAGCAACTATATATTGAATATTTTAAAACATTAACTATGTTAAAAAGTAGAAATCTATACAACAGAAGGCCTACATACAAAGTCCAAGAATAGCAGAGAGGTCAATGGGAGCTTTAAGAGTCGCTACAGCTTTTTGCAGCAGGCAGGTAGTTATAAGCGTGGAAGTGATTAAAAAGGATTTGCATGGATTTTAAGAAATAGTTCTTTCAGGTGTATATTGACTTAAAGTATTAAAGTTCCAAACAAGGAAACTAGAATGGCACTTTCTTCATGCAAGTCATTAGGTTCACACTAATTGAGCAATAAAGCACAGTAATGCAGCTACCCCTTATTATTCAAGCTGTAGACTTAGTGTTTAAATGGTAATTTGTTTCTTCCAGATATTCAGTGTAAAATCCCTGAAGACCTAGAAAAGGAAGGCATTGAAAGCCAGTTAGAAAAGCACGTGTTTTACTAAATTTGACTGGAGGTCTGTTAATTTTGTATGATTTCTGTTTTGAGATCTATCTGAACACATTAGTGGGAGGCTAATTTAAATGATGCTGGAATTGATGCCTTCTGAATTTTCAACATGATTATCCCCATAATGGCTAACTTGGTAACTTTAAATCATTAAGTCACATG
The DNA here is from genome assembly GCA_034783455.1 of Micropsitta finschii. NCBI lineage: Eukaryota > Metazoa > Chordata > Aves > Psittaciformes > Psittacidae > Micropsitta > Micropsitta finschii. The sequence goes on along the minus strand of JAVHNF010000363.1, from coordinate 10,112 downwards.
CCAAATGTTGTGTTCATAGCTACCTTCAAGTCCTTGGGCTGAACTCACCTGACCATATTGCTTAGGAATGACACATTTTCACATTGGTTCAATATCACTCACTTTAAGAAGACACAGATAATACTTCTTTGCATTTATTTACTTCTTATAGCATAGATTGTTTTAAGGATATGAGAGATTAATTTGCATATTAAAATATCCCATATCTTCTTAGTCATTTAATTCATAAACTCCTTATATTTCTAATTGTGCACTTACATGCTAAAGTAGCTGAGATGTGCTACACCAAAATTACTAGCAGTTATTATAGGTCAGAAGAAAATGCAACATTCTCCACAGTGAAAAACAAGTAAGTTTTAAAAGTCCGTGTGGCTTAAGGTTTTGCCTAATTTAATACTGAAAAATTCTCTAACTTATTACTTTACACTTACATTATCACTTGAAGTAATGATTAAGGTTATCTCTTCTAGAGATTCTGATTATGATCTCTTTAATTACTAGATAAATAAATCAGCCTACAATCTTTTCATAACATACGAAATCATCTCTTTCAACTGCATCATAGTCTAAACTAATGAGTCCTGCAAAACACAAAGAAATCAGACTCCAAAATAAGAAGCTACAATATAACCAATTTTTCTCAAGTACCTTCAAAAACAAAGCTCTGTTTTGGGACACACTTAGCAGATAAAGTGGAACTAGGAGCATTCTAAAGGCCAAAGAGAAAGAAAAACCAAATATGATGAGAAACATCATACAAATTCAGTACTTCTGTTTGATTTTTTAAACTGGACTTATATTTCAAGTTATCTGTAAGAGATTTTAAACAACAATCTGGACTTTTAATATCGCTAGAAACATAAAAGATTATTAAAGTGTAACTGTGACATCTAATATTTCAAAATATTCTATGTATTTCTTAAATCAGTATTTTACTTATGATATTCACCAGATATTATTGCCACTAAATAAGAAGCTATGTATAACCAATAACTAAAACCAAATAAGTTGAAGAAATAAACAGAAATACCATCACTTCCAATACAGCTAAACTACTTCCTTTGTACCTACAGGACATACAGATAGCCTTTAGTTATAAGGAAAATGAAGACATGCACACCAACGAACACACAAGCACATGCCAGAGTCCTTAACAAATCGTCACAGCATGATCTCTGCTTATGTATGTTCCCTTGTGAAGTGCTAACATTGTGTATAATGGAGACTCTGGAGTGGAAATATCAGCAAAGATCAACCATTGTAAATATTTCTGCAAGCACTGGAACTGACACAGCTAATTAAACTGGTTCATATAAGAAACAAGCAAGTCCATAAACACAGTAGAAAGACAAGTAATTCAAGTAGCTAATTCGCATAACAAAAAGCAAGTCCATAAAGTTGTTTCCAATTCAAGGCTCCTTAAGAAGTGCAGTCTCCTTAAAAGGGAGCATGTAGAGGCAGTAAGGGTCATCAGCTCAGCAGTAGACATGAACCAACTATCTGTTCCCAAAGAGAAACAGGCTAGAAGTTTGTGAAAGGGCCACAGCAAAGTCCCAAAGTGAGCTATTCATTTCTCACCTTTACGTTACTGCTTTTGAGAATTCAAAATGTACATGGTTAGTAAGAGACGTGAATAGAAATCCATTGTCTTGAATTTCAAAGTGTCAGTTGTTAAAAGAGTCACTTGACAAGAAAGTGAAGCTTTTTGGTTTATTTACGTAATTGAATTAAATAAATTGAATTAAATTTACGTAACTGAATTAAATCTTCTGCACATTTTACGTAAGTATCCACACTGCAAAGATTCTTCCACCCTGTCCAAAGTAAAATGCAGAGTAATTTCATTTTCACATTAATTTCAGTACTGGAACTAGCAAGACTCCTGTCATTGTTTCTTATTACGGGCTTTGTCTTGCTCCAAAGACAGCTCTGTTAATATGAAATATTATAGAAATAAGAACCACTGAAGTGATATTTCTGAGCAAGCAAAAGTTTAGAACAGTTTCAGGAGAGCCTGAAGGTACTTGTTGGGAGAAGTGTGGGAAGGAATACAGATCAAGAAAACAGAAAGCCCAGCTGTTCGACCTGTGGAGTATTTTACTGAAGGTCCACATGTCACCTAGACACAAACAGAATATAAAAAAGTAAAGTTTGGGTAGAACTGGATTTTGTCAGGATGTTCTCATGTTGAGGTTAGAGAACAGGAACAGGAAGATGGGTGGAGATGCAAGCAATTCTGCTGTACACACAACTTTCAGCTTCATTCTGGTTTACGTACCTCGTTCACAACAGAATATAAACTCTTTGCATTGAGCCCCATTGTCATAAAAATTAAAAAATGGCTTCCAAAAAACCAGCTGCTTTAAATTTCCACAACTCTTCCGTGTCAACAGCTAATCCAGCTGTGAATGCTGTCCAATACTTTCACAAGGCAGAGGAAGGAGGAGAAACGAAAAATCACCCCCCTGTGCTCCAACTGGAAACTTTCACTACTGTCTTGGCCATTCTGTTTTGTGAGCGCCATTTGGGTTGCACAAGCAATCCTTGCAGCCAGCCATCCTGCCCTTCCCTATCAGCCTGTGAGGAACAGATGGAGCAAACCCAGGTCTTCTGCAGGGATTTGAGTGACAAGTTACTGCATTTCCAGTTTTGAAAAAATACACAAATGTCAAAGAGAAATTTAATGAAATGTGCTTGTTCATAAATGCATGCTGAAGTGTACAGGAGAGAAAAATGTTGCCAGTGGCAAAGAAAGTTACACAAATTAAGTACAGAAAGTATGAGTGTACTGTGGAATACTATATATAACTAAAAAAAAGAGAAAAAAACCCTAACACCGCAATTACTTGCAAGCCCATTTCACTGCAGATATGTTCCCCCCCTGTCCAAGTATTTGAATACTATTTTCAAATGTCCTAGGTGCAACTTTAGAAAGCATAATCCAAAAGAAAGTTACTGAGGTAGAAGAACTGCAAAAAGCTACAAAAATTCTAGATAGGCATAGGGCACAAATCTTTAGTTTATTAATATCTATGGATGAGAAACCATTTTGGGATGTAAAGGATGGATACTGTGTTTCCATAGCTGATTGGGACTCAATAGCACAAATTAAAAAAAAAAAAAAAAAAAAAAGAAAAAGAAAAACCTTAATAGAAACTTGTTTCAGCATTAAAAGTATTTTAGCCAGACAAGGCAGCTTCCAAGTTGATTCAACTGATCTACAGAAATTAGAAATTCATCTCAGTAATCTTATAACTTGCAGATCATCACTGTAGGGTATGCTCTAAGCCATTTGAAGATAATGTGAAGCTTGTAAGTTGTCTGTACATAAAGCTCGGACACAGAGAGGTGCTTTGTATCGCCAGTGTCTTCATATGTATGATGTAAACAATATTTGTTTTCAAACTAAAATGTTTTCAAAATATTTTGCTTAAGGTAATTTAACAAACAGAGAACATGATATGGACCTCAAAGACATAGCCCTGGGGCTATTTTATTCCACAGCCATTTAATATAGGAACTTCTAAACTGCAAAGCACCTGGAACTGGCTGCAATCACAGAAAACATATTGAGCAGATGGCCTGCAACCTGTTTCAGCTTGCAATCTCCATGGCCCTAAAACATTAATTTCAGTAAAATATGTAGCGAAACCTCATCAAAATGTGTGGTATTTGTAAAGTAGGATCTCATTTTAAAACCCTCTTGAATCAACATAAGTTTAATTTACATTTCATTGTGCTACTCACTATATGTCAGGCATATAACCCAAACCTGTATCTGAACATCATATACATGTCCTACCAGAGGAAAAAAAAACCATATTAAATAAAAATAAGAGTAAAAATAAAAGTGGAGCTTCTTGCTTATGAACATTATTCTCTCTGATCATAAATGAAAACGCAGTCCATAGAACTAGACTGGACCTAATCTGAAGTAAAAATCCCAAAAGTGTCCTCAGCTGTGGACATCAAGTCCTCAAGACCAAATGTTTTGCTTTTTAGTTTGTTTCTATTGCACTCTAATATTTGCTAATGCAAACAAGCAAACTGATGCATTAAATTCTATTATTAACTCTGAAGAGTTATATTTAAAGTTCTAAGATCTTAATAAGCTTTCAGCATAGTGCAGCTATCCTCATAAAGATGTAATGAAACTGGGATGCCAAATCTTTAGTTTGGTTTCAGACAGATGTAGCAAACATAAGAGGTTCAAACAAATGGATCTTTAGTACTGTTCACTCAAAGGTGATTAGATCTGAACCATCAGCAGAATGCAGTGGTATTCTTGGTGTGGCAGCCATCATGTTTCTGGCATAGTCCACTGTAATACCAACTGCATGAATGCTAACAAAAAGCCTGGGACCATCAGCTGTAAGTCAAACCATACAGATGTGAGATTTTTGAAACTAATATTCAGTGGTTTCTTAGCTTTTTACAAATACATTTTTAAAAGTATCTCTTTTCTGCTAGCCAGCATTATGGCTTGAACAAGTAATTTATAAAGATATCTGTATGCCAAACATATGTAACAAACCTAGGATTTCAGACAGATGGAGAACTACTAAATGCATGGACAGGTACTGCAGACTCCTTACTGGGCATCCAACTGACCTGCAAACAGTTCTGGCTACCAAACTGAGTCCTTTAAACAAGTTACACATTAAAGTAGGCTTATTGCACTTCTGTACACCCCAAATATTTATTAATTCTCCTAAATCTTTATTTTGCATCCAATTGCTCTTCAGCAATCTGCAAAGCCAAAGGTGTCAGGCCTCAGCTGCCTCTGGCAGGCCTGCATGAGCTGCAGCCACTTTAGCTTTATTTTGATCTATTAAGCTCCCTTCTTACTTTTGGGCTGGCTTGTCCCCATCCATACCTTTTTAAGTGCTTTCACAACACAGATTTAAATTCTCCTCTGCAGTAAAAGGTAAAGATGCAAGCTGCACAAGTTCTCTCTATCATGGTACCTCTCTTCTGTAAGGATACTGGGCAACTCAGGGCTTAGCAGATATCATTCTGGAGAAGAAGCATCAATGACCAAAGAGATGTTCTGAAGAAATGCCATTAGGCACCTATGTTGTCCACAAAACAGTTTAGACAGGAACAACACAGCAAGTTGCTGGGAGACCAGGGGGCAAATTGCATCAGGATTTATTTAAAAGAAGAGAAATAAATGGCAAAGAAATAAGGCCTTGGGTCATATAGTGAGGTTAACCAACTGTACTGATTTTAACTGACTAAGAGACTTTAGCTCCCATCACATTTATCATTATTGGCATAACATGTATATTTTCTACTACATTATACTTGTCAGACAGTACTTCTCCATAGTTATCAGTCTATTATGATACACCAGCAAAGTAAAATTTGCTTTCATATGATGAAGTATATGGGTGGGCCTAGCTCCTCTACTTCACTGGCATTAAGAGAGAAGTCAAACACAGGCTGAGAAAATAGACCTCAGAATAGGTGTTCTTATAAGACACTTCTCCTTAGTTTTAAAACAGTAACTTTGTGCTATCCTTTGATGTAAGGACAGATTATTATACAGATTACTTCAAGCAGTGCAAATTATTCCATAGCAGCAAATCTCAGTTATAAAATGTGAACAATACATACTCAAATGGTGAAAAAACTTTAGGTTGTATGAATAGATACACTTGACTGTTCTATTAAATGTTAGCTTCATAAATCAAGTCACTACATAGGCTGTCCTGCAGAGTTAGGACCTTGGTGATAGGTGGTGTAATATGACTACTTACTGTTCTCTGATAAATTGTAAGGAGGAAGCGAATGCTGAGTTTTAAAAAGCAAAACCCTTACATGAGCCCCGGTACACTTTACATTATCTGGTGATGCCTCCTTCCACTTATTTTTCTAATTCCTAGTGATATGTCAAATTCTGATTTTCCAACATGCAGCTGACTTGGTCTGTGAGCATGCTCAGCAGGCAGCTGAGCACCTTGAACTGTTACAGAATTCACTGCCAAAATTGGTTCGTCCCTCCCCAGCTGTTTAAGCTGGATAAATTTTTATGAGCAGGGTATAATCTACTTTCGTCCCTGAAACCAAACCAAAATGAAATAATAAAAAACCCCCAAACTTTCTAAAGCAGCTTCAGCTTCTGAGTGTCAAAGAGGTTACAACTCCCAAAAATACATCTGAAAGGAAAACTCTAAACTGCTTTAAACTTCATTACATGTAACACCTCTTACTCCATTCACAGTAACTGTATCATTTAGGAAGCGTGTTAGAGGTGTGTTAATCTTAACTTCCACACTGTAAGCATATGCCAAAAGTTTTAAAGCTAGCCCTAACAAAGAGGGGAAAAGGAGTAGCTTTGCTTACTTTGTCACTTACATTGACCTATGTAAAAGGAGCTTTCTCAGTAATTTAAAGGTAATCAATCACTTAAGAACAAGCCAACCTTTCTATTTACCCAAGCCAGACAAGGACTGCTTTCCTAATTTCATAAGTACTCATTACTTGGTAGCTGAAAAATAAAACAAAAAGCTGAAGTATAAAAATAATTCTGGTCATCTTTTATTCAGCTTAACATATAAAACAGAGAGCAGATTTACAGCTTTGAAAACTTAGCACTTTTGAGTACTGTAAAATGCATTTCTAAATGCCTCCAAAAAGCAGACTACTTTGTATGGACATTCAGTCCATACATCTGCCCTGCTTTGCTCCAATGATTCATCATTTTAATCCTTCAAGTGCTTCTGATGCACTTAGACTGTAGCACATAGATACCATCTAGTTTTTAATTCAAGAACTGCCACAAGAAAGCATTTCACACCAGCCAGCCCAGAAACTGAGAGGTTTCACAAGAGGAAGAATGTGCTGGTCTTGCTCTTTCTAAAATGTCTTGTGCTGGTCACTGTGTTCCCCCTCTGAGAGGGGTCGAGGTCAGAGCCGGGGGAGGGACATGGGGGGCTTGGCTGCCTGCATTGCAGGGGGTAGAGGGGTACCCTGTGTTGTGGCCAAGCAAAGTGGGTGTGTGTTCTGACCAGCTCTGGCCACCACTGAGGCTGCTGAAGCAGCTTATGGCCCGGCCCACAGTGCTGCAGACCTGATGCCAATCAAAAGGATGAGGGGCACCTCATCACCCCACAAAGACTAGCACCCTCAGAAAGGACACAGCACAGGAGTGCAGCAGATTGCACTGGGCTGGCCCCAGGGGTCTCCTCCAGACCTGCCCTAGCATGTGTCTTAGTCCCACAACAGCACTGCTTCCTCTCCACTTGTCCTGTTAGTCACCACCAGGAAGACACAAAGTGAATGACCTGAACTCTGGATGGTAGACATCCATGCCACAATGTTTCAAGGCACTCTGTGGTGGCCACACATCTCTGGAGACCTGTCTGTACTGTCTACATCTCCTCAACACAATAGCATTCCCTGTCCATGCCAATATTCTACCTCATGGTACCAGCCAGTAGCCATGGTGATGTTTCAACCCTCCTGATGGCAGACAGTACATAACCACATACAACAGTGTGTCTCCCCCAGCAGTGGAAGACCTTGAATTCCATGGTGTATGCCATGTGTCCAGAAACAGGGAGCCACTGCTATCTCCACCCACATCACATCAATCACACTGCTCACTGCTCCCTTGATGGAAGCAGCTCTATCTGCCACCATGGGCAGCTCACTGCACCTTGGTAGGACCCAGCATGGCTGTGCTTGCCTGCAGACCTACAACTGTATAATTTACACCAGACAACTGCTTTAGCAATGAATTTCAAGAGAAAATTATAACTAAAAACAAGAGACCTCCTTCATTGCAAGGAAGATGAAAACCTGTTCCAGAAATCATTAAGAATACCTACAAACTTCAAGTTGGTTCAGCTTTTCATGGGATTCATTTTTTATTTTCACATAGAGTTTCATATCTTAAGGGATCAAGTTGCTGGTTCAGTTTTTGTGTTGCCCTTTTTTATTTGGTTGGTTGCACTTGCTCCATTCAAACAGAAGCATTTAATGACAAGAGTATTACTAAAAAAGTAGTCTTATTCTTCTGCTTAGCAGCAGGGAACAGTCTTCTACCATCTGAGTAGGGAAGTTATAGCTTCTGCTCTTTGTGCAAGAGTGTCAACGTTGGTAACTTTAATCCATTTCAAGAAGACAGGGACTCCCCCTTATTCTGCTGCATTTAGCCTATGAGGTAGATTTCAGGTTCAACTCAAACTTCTTTTTCTTGAAATAATTAGTTTCTTGATGCACTTTTTAAAAGCAGAAGCAAATGAAATGGTCATGACCAGAGCCTATCCCTGGATAAAGGGTTGGGCTGCTAATGAATATTACAAACCAGCATGATATCATCTCTCCAGAGGAAGCAGGGGAAGAGTACCACCCTGAACAGGGCCCAGCAGCAATGAAATAAATTTAATCCCAAATTAAATGAGATGGGAGGCATTTCATACTATTCTTGAGATGAATCTTTTATTCATCACACAGCTACAGGAAACAATCCTATAAGATTTTGTAGCAATAATAATAAACACTATTAGAAACAGCACTGCCACCTTGTAATCCCTAAAGTATACTCTGTTCATCAGATGAAACTAGACCAAATCTAAAAGGAAGATGTAAAGCTGCAGATTATACAGGGAAACCAGGAAAATATTCAGTCATGCATCACAAAGAATAGGGGCAGAAACAAGTAAATGAACACCTCACTGGCAAGGACATAGTATGATATTTAGGAGTTCGATTGCTCCTCCCAGGCTCTGCCACTGTGAGCCACTGTTAGGGTAAGTCACTTCATTATGAGATCCAATTTATGTATTTATAAATTAAACAAGAAGGTCAGGTCCTCTTGGCAGAGCGAGAGTTGATGCTGGGGGCAACAATTCTTAAAAAGACTTGGCACTACGAGTGAACTGCTGAACATGAGCTGCCGATGTGCTGCTGGGGCTGAAGCGAAAAATGTATCCCCAGAGGCCTCTCTGGAAGAAGCCTGAATAGGACTGGAGAATTTGGATTAAGTGTATATTTGGCACTCAAGCATCTGTGTTGGAAGGCTGTATCCATGTCTAGTGTGCACAATTTAAGAAGCTCACTGAAAAACCTTGTAAATAAAGGACTGGAAGAAACACTTTAATGCAGCTCTATTTATCCTATGAAAATTATGCCTTACTTGATCACTGTCTATAAGAGTCTTGACAGGAGGCTCTCACAGGTAACAGATGACACTACAAACAAGCCCCAGCAGACAAGTTCAGATCAGATATATGATGCAGATACACAGGAAACAGTACTTCACCACTGGAACACCTTCCCCAGGGTGATGACAGGTTCCCTGTCCTTGACCCTTTTAAATCAAGACTGGATCTTTCATTCTGAAAATCATACTTTAAATAGGAATTAATTTAGATTAGACACAGCAGGTTAGCCTGAATGATCGCAGTTCTTTTGTTCTGCTTTTTCTTTTGATCTACAAACACCCAGTACACATAACAATAATTCAGGCTTATGTAATTCAATAGACATTGTAAAATAGCCTTAAAAGCTCTGATGAGAAGTCACAGTTGCAAAGTATTGTTCATGGAAATACTGGTTCCTTAATATGATGTGACTCCCATATTGGCAAGTTACTTATTAAAGATACCATTTTTCTTCCTACATATTAAATTAACATTAACAGCAAAGAATAATGCATATAGCAAAATTACTGCTCACAAAATATGGCACACACTGCACAGTTTAGACTGATACATACAGATGTGGAAAAGAGGTGAATGAGCAGATTTAAAAGTGACTAAATGAAAGCTTTAGGGAAAAGCACTGTGTAGGAGCAACTACCACAGCAGTAAAGCTTTTCAAACCTGTTCCTGGCTCCAGGTTTTCTCCTCATCTCAATCTTTATTGTCAGGTCCCTGATCATAGAATCATAGAATAGTTAGGGTTGGAAAGGACTTTAAGACCATCTAGTTCCAACCCCCCACCATGGTCAGGGACACCTCACACTAAAACATTCCACCCAAGCCTCATCCAACCTGGCCTTGAACACCGCCAAGGATGGAGCAGTCACAACTTCCCTGGGCAACCCATTCCAGTGCCTCACCACCCTCACAGTAAAGAATTTCTTCCTTATATCCAATCTA
>JAVHNF010000351.1:0-10247 GCA_034783455.1 Micropsitta finschii | reverse complement strand
TACCATGCACTTATCTACATATTTTTATTTTAGAAACTCAGCTTTTTGCAACCAAAGGTCTTTATCTTCATGTCTTTCAGGTTAACTGCCTACCAATATCCATGATCTGAGGAAATTATTCTATACATAGATAAAACCTGTTTATATGACATCACACTCACTGATGCTCTACTCTGCTCCCGGGCACATGGGTCCGCATTAATGTTGGCATGAGTAAAATCACTGCTGCTACTTTAAGCAGAGCTGGTTGAAAAATTCATTTGCTGTCTGAAGAATGTAATAAATTCCTATCAAATATATGATTTTACCGGTAAGGTCAAGTTATTTTGCCCAGCTGAGAAACAGGTAAGTTTAACAAGCCAAGTCTCTCATGGATCATTTGAAGCAGAGTAATAGAAAGTAATTCTGTAAAGGAGAGAAAGAAGGAATTCTCCATGGAAATGGGCTGACCAACATCCTCCCACAGGTCACTTCCAGCCAGACCACTCCCTTTGTCTTCTGGTGCCCAAAGGCCAACAGCTGAACATTACTCATCAGATTTACCACAGTGTCCTTACAGAAATGGAGTCATGCTGTTCTAACATAGCTACCATAGCGGTTAGAAATGTCTGCTTCAGTCATATAGACCACAAAGTGGATGACAAAACTGCAACCACATTCCTATTTGCAGAGTGATTAGACTATCATGCCCTCCACAACTGCTGCCTAATAAATTCATACGTGCAGAGCAGAGAATAGTAAGTTGTGTTTTGTTACCTGGAACCATAGATCTCATGAATTACTTTATAACAATTGTAACTGTACAACAATAATAATTACTGCAGAATAACATTTTGCAAATTGTGTATGTTGCAATCATCACACAGTCTCTGCAAAGAGAAAACAGCAGACTCCGGCTAACAAAAAATAATAGGCCTATAATAATAGGTGGATGAGTGTCCAGCAAGGTGAGCTTGGCCAGGACAATATATCAACTGTCCTGTTTTACTCCCCCCAAAAAAAAAATAATTGAATAACAAATTAAAGATAACAGAGAATTTTGTAGACCTTTATCAGGTTGGAGAGGGCTTTAAGCAACCTGGTCTAGTGGAAGATGTCCCTGCTCATGACAGAGGGGTTGGAACCAGCTGATCTTTAGGGTCCCTTCCAACCCAAACCATTCTATGATTCTAAGTATGAGAACATAACAGCAGTGCTTTTAAATGGAATCCTGATACATCAGGCTGCTTGTCATTACTTAAAACACAATTCAAATTTTCAGAACAGTTTTTTACTGGAAAAATTAATAAATAAAAAAGATTGCTTGGCTCTCACAAAGGTACAAGAAAAGTTGTGACAGCTCTGCCAACTGCTAATAAACTTTACCACACATCTACCATTCCAATTTTAGGAAAACTGTCAAATTTCATTGTACAGCAACTTGGTAAATTCTAACATTTTGATTATCAGGTTTCCACTACCTTGAAGATGAGAGAAATGTTTTTATCCAAATGAGATACTCTTAATTCCAACAAAATCTTATCTGTATATTCCTGTGAGTTTCAAAAGTTGTAAGAACATCTGTATGCTTCCTACCCAATTTTTCCAGTCTCTTTTATTCAAACTCTTATCCTTTTGCCCTCACCTCTTCCCACAGGGTTTCTTCTCCCGGCCAGGAAAATTAGTACCAGAATATTATTTCACAGGCAGTCAGTACTTTCAGGTTTTGTTCCCCTTCCAAAAGCAGGATGCAACACAATCTCTCTCAGAATCCTGTTCTCACAAGTATTTGCCCTCTTTTTCATAGCAAAGTGGTTTAGATACAATCAACGGACATAGGCTGAGAGCCATTTAGCTTTTTATATGTTTTTTTCCATCCTCTTGTTATCAGTTCTATATCTTAATCCTTCTACGTCTGGTATGCATTGTGAATCACAAACCAGCTCTGGATGTCTGGAAACTGTTGGGCTTCCTTAAGAACATCATTATAACTTCCCCTCCTCCCCAGAATACATTGTATTATAATATGTAATACATCTTACAGAGTTAATTTCAGAAATACAAGGTTTGGTCCCAGGAATCATGGTTTCAGTTCAATACAGCCACAGAATACCGTGGAAAAACAGTTTCTTGACCTCAGAGCTTCATGAAACATCAAATGTGTCCGCTCCTATTTTTAGATGCATGCTCTGCAATGCCATATTCCTTAATATAAAGCTGACCCAAATGTTCCAACAGCAGACATTGGTTTCTCTTTGATAGCCAATGCATATCTCTGCTTTCCAAGTTTCTGTAAACACATCATTATAAGGAAGGCCAGTCTTACTTTTCCCAGCCTTCTTTCTAATTATGTGCCTGCTGCCAGGAAAATTCACTTTTTTTCTTTTTTTTTTTTTTGTCTTCACTACTAAAACTCAAACAAATGTCTGCTACAGACCTGGAAAAGAAGAAAAAAAAGAAACTCCAAAGCTGTTACTGTTGTAAGTTACAAAGTGACTAAGAAACACCAAATTCCTTTCAATACTCAGTGATAAACATTCGATCAAAAAAATTAGCTACAAGAGCACGTCACTGCTGGGCCACCAAATATGTTTCCCTTGCAGACCAATGAATTCTACTGAACAAAAAAAAAAACAAAACAAAACAAAAAAAACCCCACAAAACCAAACAACCAAAACAAACCCAACCCCTATATCTGTTTTGAGTTTGGTTTAATTTGCTAAGAAGCCATAGCAAGTTTTCTAAACCATCGCATCTGCCCATTACCAAGTCTCTCCTCACTCAAGAATATCAGCGGGTTCCTAAAGAAGCCTCCTACAAAGGAGGCTGAGAAAGCACTCATATTTTACTGCTCTGTCATAGTCACTCGCAAACTAACAACTGATTTAGTATGTCTTGAGCTACAGAGCTCCGCACAGCCGCCGAAGCATCCTTTCTGCCGCTGGGAAGACCGAGTGGTCGGCAAAGAAAGTGCATCGGCCAAACTCGAATGCACCTACAGATCATGTGCAAACTAACAGGGAAAGAAAGTCGCGCAAAGAAAGGAATACCCGAAAGAACCGCTGCCAGCCCGACCCGCTTCCAGCAGAGTTTCACTCGCCCCGATCACCGCTGCTGCCGTGAGCTCGCCTCATCCGAAGACCACACGTCACGTAGGAGCTCAGGGAAACATCCTGCCATCTTACCTCGGCAGCGCTGAAGCGGGCAGCTATCACATACCCGAGCGCAGGGTCCCTGGGGACTGGGGAGCTGTGCGGTGAGACCGGCGGGCGGCAGGTACCGGATGCTATATAAGGGCGGGTGGGTGGGCAGGCGGCGCAGGCCCGGCACCGAGCCTCTGCCGGCGCGTCCCGTCCCACTCCGGCAGTTTCACGTTAAGAGTCCCGGGCCACCTCGGCTGCCCGGGCCGTGCGAGAGGCGGTACCGGGCTGCTGTGAGCGCCGCAGAAATGTGCGCTCCCGCAGCGAATCGCAGTCGGGATCGTCTTTCCCTGTTGCCGCAGTTTAAAGTCTTAATCCCTCTTCTCGCGGAGCTGCACGGACTGGGCCTTTTGAACACACTTTTTGCCAAAAAAGGCTCGGGTTCCCGGTGGAAGCTCGCTCTCTTCCCTCCAGGAACTCGGCACCCAGCGCTAGCTGAAAAGTCTGAGAAACCCCTGCTGGAGCAGGGACGGGCACTAAGCTGCCGGGGAGAGGGAGAAGGAAGCAGCCCAGGCCCGTCCCGTTGCCCTACTGCTGCCCCAAGCCTTGCCATGGGAGCTCACGCTGGCTTTTGTATAGGAAGTGCCCAGCCTTCCCACATCGCTTTTGTCTGCCGGACAGAGCGGGGGGTGGATATGTGTTTCAGTGCACACCTGTGGAAGTGATGTCTCAAGTTATACTTCTAAGCCTTGTAACACTTTTCTGCTCTGTTTAAATAACATTTATGCCACTACTTATCACTACCAAGTCCACACGTTTTCAGGTTAAATTGTATTTAGAACTTTTTTTTTTTCTTTCAGGAAAACCAAAGCACTTTATAGTGCTATGGTACATCAGCCATCTGCCTTAAAACAATCTCCTGTATCTCCTTCACCTGCCAAAGAACAGCATCAGAGCTCAGAGAACATTTACTGTATGTTACCAGTTACCAAAATCATGCCGTTTTGCAGTATAATTATGCAAAATCATCCTGAATGTCAAACACTTACTGTAAATACATTAGTTATTACTGCATATTCCACTAAGGGCATCATTTGGAGGTAAATGTGTCTTTCTTTTTTTCCATAAGGAGATGAAGACTAAAGAACATTTTTCTGTTGTCAGTTTGTACCCTTCCTCCTAGAACCCATGTGGGCTGGATCAAGTGCTTTCTTACAGATTACATGGCAACATCAGTTTTATGAGTAATCATAGAACACAACTAATCATTGGCAACATCTACGGAAACATCCTCTTAAAACAGGATGGACAATCTCAAAAGATGTATTTCTAAAACCTCTATTCTCACTAGTCTTGAACATCATGGGCAATGGTGAAGAGATTTCAAGGCAGCTGAAAGTAGTGGTGCTCCTCTTTCTTTTAGCTCCACTTTCCAATCAGTGTGTGTTACAGTCCAGTTATGGATGCCTGGAACCTGTTGAGTTTGCAGAACATCCTCATAACTGTTTTCCTCCAAGTGGTATGAAGCCCCAAGAGGAGCAAGACCTGTATCTGAGAAATTTCATTCTGCGGTAGACAATGCAGAACAAGGTGGCACTGAATCCTCCCTTGCTTTCTCAACCCCCTTTGCCCGTTTTCACCACCCAGCCTTTCTTTAGGACTCAGAACTCATTCCACATCACCAGATGGCTCCAAAAGAGGAAGAGAAATGCTCCCAACCAGGAAAAAAAGAAAGGGAAATAAAGCATCTCCCCATTACTAGAACAAGAGTGACATGCTGGATCCTGGCAGTAAGAAGGCTGTCACTGCACTGACGCTCTGTTTCCAATTCTGGCACATGACTATGAGGAAGAAGCATGGTAGCTCATGTACATACTATTAAGACAGTACAAAGATAAAAAGAGTATCACTCATTACTGATTAGGTCTCTATATGATTTGGGGTAAATATGCTGGTCAAGGATAGTATTCTACATAATGAGCAGAACAGAGCTCAGCCAAGTAACAGCTACAGATAATCTAATACACAGAACAGAGAACAGACTGATGTACAGTAGGAAAAGCCATTATATAAAAACAGTACCTGGACTTAATGTCAATTAACTGCACCTTCCCCTTTGATTTTAACAGAGCGAGTTAATACTGCGGTAAAGGCAACTGAGTTCTCTGAAATTTTCTTCTGTCACAGCCCTTACATTGCACATATTTTGCACATATGTTCCAAGAATTTGGGAGAAGAACTTTATGTCTATGCGTGTATGCTCATGTTCACTTCATGGGGATGGAAGATAAAAGCAAAAAGACAGCTTGTGCACATCAGCTCAGTTCAAGACATTTGCTTCACTATGACTCCACAAGCATAACTGGGCATGGAAAGTGAAAATGAAGCTCAGCTTACTGGGAACCAAACATTAAGCACAATATGAGATAAAGATCCAAAGAGAAAGGAAACAAAACCATATGTTTAACTTAATATGATCTGTGATTCCTTCTTGTAAACAACTTTGCCTATCATTCCCGCTCCAGGAACATTTGTTTCTAGTTTAAGGAGCTTCCAAGTGTATGTATAGCATGACTGGCAAGCTAAAATGAGGGAAACCAATTTACATGTAAAAAGACAATTGCCTACAACTCCAGTAAAGTCCTAATATTTAAATAACTATTTAAAATGTGAAAATAATTATAATAAACAGGTTTTGGAAAAATGCAGTAAACCCCCTCCAACAATTAATTTCTGTGAACTAATGGAAGTAATGGCAAATGCCATTAGTAAAACAGGCCAACACCAAACTGCCCCAAGCTGGTTTTTTTGCTAGCACCCATTCAAACTTGGAGAATCTTCACAAAAATGAAGATTCACTTTTTATACCACCCTGTAAACAAAATGAAATTAGTATTGATTATAGTACAAATACTAAAAAAAGATTACTTCAGAAAAAAACAGAAAGCCAAAAATGCAGAGAAAACCTTACACAAAGTAATTATAACCTCAGCAATCTGAGAGAAAACAGAGATAAAACAACTCAATGGACTTCTTGAGAGAGTCAGTCAAGTTCTTAAACTACTACAGAGTAATTTATAAGCTTTTTCCTTGTAGTGTATCTTCTATTTCTTCTATTTGCTTACTTAGCTCTTCTTCAGTACAATACGTAAACTTTTAGCATCCTAGCTGCTGAATAACAAAGACAAATAAAAACTATGCTGCAGTGTGTGATCCTGACTATGTATGCAGTGTATGATCCTGACTATCCTGGCCAGTTAAGACCAGATCTCTCCAGTTCTTTAAATCAAACCAGGATATTTTTCAAAAAGAAAAGAAACAACACTACCAACAAAACGCTAAAAAACCTCCAAGGTCTAGGAAGAAGCTGTGATAGAGATTCAAATGGTGGTTTCTACATGGGGGACACATATGACCTGAGATTTTTTTGCTCTTAAAAACTGGAAATTAATTCAAGTATATAGGCATGCCTGTAAATCAACCCAAACAGCATTCAGCTAGCTGCATGGAGCTTTGCATCATATTACAGTTCAAACATTGTGAAGCTCAGATGGAAATGGCAGTAACATAGACACCAAAGGACTAAAAGAGGGAACTAAAAGAGTTTACAAGCTTTCAAACTGATTCATATGCAGCTCACTAAATTCAATGATTTATGTAGCCAATTCCGCAACCTCCCTATTTTTCTTACACGAAGGAAATGTATCCCATTTACACTAGCAATGCAAAATAAGCTTTGACATGCCAAGCATTGTGGATGTTCAGATTTTTATTAAAAAAAACCAAACCAACAACAAAACAACCAACTCCCCCAAATCCCCCAAAACCTCCATAAAAATACATATCCTCCCATAGTGTACTTGACAACATTAGAAAGCTTTGAATGGGGATAACTAAGCCAGGAACAGGACACTGATTTTCTTGGAATGCGTGAGAAGGCCAGAATGCAAAGCTAGGTTCTCCTGAAAACAAAGGGGACTAACTATACCTCTGAAATAGAAAGTGCCAAACATGTGCCAGTCCAAAGCACTTAGCACTGTTTCAAATGTCTCTTGATTTCCGAATTACAAGCATCCTGCACCACCTAACTTCACTGGTGTTGGCAGACACTGAGGTCATAACTGTAAATTGCTTTGTTTGGTATTATTTCCTGTTGGTGAAATTCCTCCTGTCTGAACTAGGAGTACCAAGTTGCTTGTAGCCTTTGTTTTTCTTAGCAATTCTAGAAAATAAAGGATCATATGTTTATTACAAGAAAGATTATTCAAGCAAACATTTCCCATCACTTTCAGTTCTGCCAATACACACTGTCAAAGTTATGTGTTTTACAGAGAGGAACCCATTTCTAGAGCCAACATTTGAAGGCAAATCATATTGCAGTCTGCAATCTATTAAAACACGAATCAACAAAAATAAAATGAAAAGAGGATCTTTTCCCAAACTTCTAATTACACATAAAGGAAAACAAAAATTAGAAGTTTCTATAGCTGAGATGATTTTCGTATGAAGGCAGTTACCAGTTTAATGGACATAAATATATACGCACAAGTGCTGATGAAGTGACTCATGCTTAAGTCTTCTTTGTTATAACACTAATCCACCTTTTGGACTAAAATAGCAAACGTCTTCAGGGTACAAAATTCACAGAATCATAGAAGGGTTTGGCTTGATAAGGGAAAATTTAAGCTCACCTAGTCCAAGCTCCCTGCTATGGGCAGGGACACCTTCCACTAGACCAGGTTACTCGAAGTCCCATCCAACCTGGCCTTGAACACTTGCACAGATGGGGCATCCACAGCTTCTCTAGGCAACAGTGCCCAGAGTTCCAGGGCCTCACCATTCTCACAGTGAAGAATTATTCTGTAATGTCTAATCTAAATCTATCCTCTTTCACTTTAAAGGCATTCCCACTTGGCCTGTCACTACATGCCCTTGTAAAAAGCCCCTCTCCACCTTTCTTGTAGGACCCTTTAGGCACTGGAAGGGTGCTCTAAGGTCTCACTGGAGCCTTCTCCAGATTGAACAAACCCAAATCTCTCAGTCTGTCTTCATAGGAGAGGTGCTCCAGCCCATACTGATTAGACTTACTGTGTGACCCCTGCGATGGCATAGAAAAAAAAACACGAGCTCTATTAGGCACTTCAACAAAGAACTGGAACAGTGGCAGCTGAACAAGCACATAGAGAAATCAAGTATCCCAGTGGCTTCCTTAAAGCACCTAGATGCTTTGGTACCCACATTCTTAGTCTGTTTTGACCATGAGTAATCCATGAGAATTTCCTGGTCTGCACAGCTACTGGTATGGCAACGCATACGAGCTCTGGAAATGCCTACATTAAATATACCAAAATATAATCTGAAAAGCAATTCACTCAAAAAGATTTTGACCCATGTTAAGCTACCAGTTTCACCAGCACCACAAATGAGAACTATTTTGTGTAAGTTTTTGTCCAATTTCTTTTCTCTCTCAAGCTGGTTCTGCTCTGTATTTGTTTCCCAACACTTGCAACTTTTCACTTTCTTCCTCCCTCACACTACTGCTCTTCTCAGATTCTCTATTTTTTATTAATGAAATAAATTACACTGATACTTGGCAATACTCTTCTGTTTTAACCAACATATCAGGATATAGAGCAAAATAACCTTGCCCAAGGCTTACCCTCTGTGGTTTCACTAGTGTTGTACCTATGATTTCTTCTTTACTTGATAGTAAAATTGGCACAACACTCTTCAGCTGTGATACTGGAATCACATTTGCAAGCAACACCATGGCTCTGTGACAAGTCTACCTACACTTCAGAGGCTTAAATTGTTAGGAGGCTTTTATAAAGTCTCAGGTGGTTGCAGCAATTAGAATGTCACCCATAAGTCCTTCCAAGTTCCCAACTCAAATCCTAACACTGCATTCTGTTCTTTAGTACTACTGATATAGTACTAGTGAGTGTGTTGTATCTTTCAATTAGTTACACTTTGGTAACATACAGCTGCTGTAATTGGAAGGCCTGTCAGGAAAGATAAAGAAGCTGTTTCTTCAGTCAGGCTTCCCCACAATGTTTAAAATGGTTTTCAGTAGCTGTTTATGAGCTGATCTTGTCATAATTTCAAGATCAAGGCATAACTTATTTCCTTTCATCAGGATGCATGTGCTCATGTACATGCTCATGGTGTTTGGTATTATTTCCTGTTGGTGAAATTCCTCCTGTCTGAACTAGGAGTACTCCTGTCTGAACTTGGTGTACTCAAGTACATGCTCATGGTGCATGTACTTATTTGCTCTAAAGGTTGTGAATTTAGGAGACACACTGATACTAACGTTTTGAAACCAGAGCAAACCCTGCCAGTATGTTAAACCTTACTGCTATTTGGTTTTCTCTGATCTAGCTTTCACACAGCACAGATCACAGCTGATCTTTCAACTATTCAATGCATCTGTTGTGTTGATTCTTCCTGCTCTAAGTCTGAAGCAAAAAGGTGAATGGTGTCCTGTGTCTTTTCCTACCACGAACAAGACCTTTTAAATTCAGCCTACGCAAGCAGGTAAAAAAAAATAAAAATTAAGATGTCCCAAAACACTGGGGGTTAGGATGGCAGGGTATGAATTCCGTACCTGTGTTTAAAACAGTACCTTACTCGCATATCTGATATCCCAGCATGCTTTCCCACTAGGTTACTTTGTTGGGAAGTGCTTGTCTATCAGAATTGTCAAGATGTTTTTTTTGTACTCATTGTATTAATTTCTCTCTTTCCCTACCAGTGTTCTCAACTGCAAAGAGATCCCAGTGTCTCAGGGGTGAGTATGTACCCCCTCTAAATGAGTTTCTAAGTTTTCATTAGAACACTGCCGCGGACAAGAATTCTTGAAGTGTTTTCATAATGCTTGAAATTATCTACAATGGGATTTCCCTTCCTCCCCCTTCCCCACCCCCGGCAGAAGGGAGCTCATTTGTCTTCAGGCTGCTAACCAACACGGCTGCCAAAGTCCCCTCCTTTATAAAAAGAAATCTATACAGAGCTTTCAGAAACATGCGAAAATATGACAAACACAGCTTGAGCTCTTCGGCTTTGCTGGCAGAAGATTAGAGAAGGATAACGACAAGTTCGTGAGCCTCCATCCCCCGTATTTACCAC
>JAVHNF010000300.1:15950-30919 GCA_034783455.1 Micropsitta finschii | reverse complement strand
TCTCTTACTGTTTCCCTAATTTCTTACTAATGTGTTAAGAGTTTCTGGAAGGGGATTCAGGGCTCAGTGGTCTCATGGTCATACTCTGTACAGTTTTCTTGTATTTTAGTCCTGTTCTTATCAAAGAATCATAGAATAGTTAAGATTGGAAAGGACCTTTAGATCACTGGGTTTGATGTTGTTGATTTGCTGTATCAGCATCATTTGTGTGCCCTATGGGGTATTAAATTGCCCATTCCACAACTGTTGCAGAAAGAGGTTCAAACTGCCCTGGGAGGCTTAAATGTCTCTCTGTCTCATGTATGGAGGGACCCAAAGACTGGTGAGATGAAGGGAGCTGGGAAGAGCCACAGCTCAGTCAGACTTGCTGCCTCTTGAGCTTCATCATCTTCTGTGCTTCAGAGCGGAGCTGTGAGAGGACAGTGATTTCTGTAGCCTGGGGCTGGGGTCTGTCGAGGCAATTGAAAGGAGAGATGGATGGAGATGCCTGCGTGAAGAAGGCTCTTTAGGGAGCAACTGAGTAGTTGCTTCCCAAACAGGCATGGCAAGGGAAGGTGAGAATTGAGGGGTGGGAGAAAGGTGTCTGTGAGCAAATTGTACCTCCGTTCATCACCTTCCTGTGAAAGAGCTTCCCTCTGTTAGCACATCTATGCTATGTGCTCCCTGGCTTCCCAGGCCCAGTTGCTTGTGGCCTGAGCTGGAGTGTTGTGGCTCTAATGCAAGTGGTAGAGCTGGTTTTAGCTCTGGAACTGCCCTCATTTGGTCCTTGTTGTGGTACCCAAGCTGGCATCCATCAGTTGGCAAATTGAGGCGCTTGCTTTCAGTTCTGTGGTGTGTCCAGATAGATGTATCTGCAGCTGGGGTTTGTTTGGGGTGGGGCGTGGGGTTGTTGGCATTTTCTTATTTTCACATAAAATACAGCCAAGCAAGGACGATAATATCTGTGAATTTGATAAATTCCTCTTCTAATTTTAGACATACTGCCCTTTGGTTTTAGGGCAGGACCAACGCTGTGAGTGCAAGCCTTGCTGTTGGCAAGTACAGAAAGAGGAGTTGGGAACCTGTGAGGAACGAGTTTGTGCATATTGCCAAATAACCACCCAGGCAGTGCAGAAGATGGAGAGATTCATTGCAACAGGGTGGCTGCCATTGCAGGGGTGCAGAATGTAGCACAAGGTGGGCATGCCTTGCGGGAATGGGGTGGTTCAGATAAGGAAGCTTGTATGAATGTATGCAGAACTGAGTGGGAGATTTATGGGACAATAAAATCATCTTCTATATTATGGATGGGTTCCCAACATCAAAAACATTGACGTGGTTGGAGAGAGCTTGGGGCAGTGACAGCCCTGCTTTAGCTGGAGGACAAATGAGCTGACCTAAGGCAATGCTTTGATTGACTCTCTAGTTTCCGTAATTTCATTCTGCATTAAGGCCTTCATCTTCCTGCCCCCCCAGTGCTTCAGTCAATAGCTAACTAAATCCTCATTTTATTTTTAATGGCATTCTTACAGCAGAAGAGAAGTGATCTGTCATGTTTGTCATGTAATCCATGCTGGCCTGTGCGTAAATAATGCATTTAGGCTGGGGGGGGTGGTGGTGGTGGTTGAGTCAAATATTCCTCAGGTGCTAATATGTTGAAATAATTAGGGCAGAACAAGGATGAACTTGTCCCTTAAAATCACTGTCAGTGTTTAAACAGAGCCAAGACCACATTAAAGTCTGTTGCTGCTACAGTAGTTTCATAGCTAATCTGTGCTATTAAACACTGGCCCTGCCTAAGGTACTGGTGAGATTTGTGTTGTGATGTCTAATGATTTTTATCTACGCAGGGTGAAATCAAATGAGGGCTTTGTTGCACCGAGCTGGGGATAGATATTTAGGTTGCGAACAGCTTGAGATGGAATTGCTATTTGTCATCTCTCCTTGCCTGGAGTTACTGCTCCTGCTGCACCGTGCTTCTCTTTGTATGCAGAGGTGCACTCTTCCCTAATAGACTTAAGGCAAAATTTAAACCACCCGTTTAAACTAACCCAGCTATTATTTTCCTGAGATAATTAGGGAATGCTTGTAGCAACAGAGGAGAGAACCTTCAGTAAGGTCTTGCTTTGCTTGATGTGGATAGAGCCTGGCGGAAATCTGCTGCTGTGCTTTTAGAGATCACAGGGTACCCTGTTTGTTTTCTTTCCTTTGAGCAGAAATGCCTTCTTTTAGGTACTGCTGAACTAAGTAAACTTGTAACCTTTAAGTATCTGAAAAGTGTTTTCTTTTAGACCTTGAAAAGAGTAATGGGAAAGAGAAGAGGAAGGGGAGGAAAGGCTGTGCAGGCATGAAAAGAGATGAGCTTGCAAATGGGTTCTCAAAAGACTGCATCCTGCTGCGTGAATTTAAAGGGGGAAAAAATAAAGGTGTTGGAGATGCCAAAGTGAGCAGAAGTCAAGTGGTGCTTGTGTAACTCTGTCCTGCTAAAGATGCTCTCCACAGAGAGAGGGACTTAATGCAGGGCCCTGGCAGTCTGACACTGCTGCAGTGAGCTGCTTCCCTCTGTAATGAAGCTCCCAAAACTCTGCTTTTCTGCTTGAGCAAGAAGTCAGTTACCCAAAGGGCAGCATTTGTGCCTTTAAAGTGGGAGTATTTCTGGTACAAATCCAGCCTATTATTTGCAAAAGGCAATTGCCATAGAACTACCATCCCGTAGGCTGGTGCTGAGCCTTGATGCCAGTTTGCTTGGAACAGTGGAGAAAATTAATCCAGCTGTGTGTGAGAATCACATCCTGTAGCAGCAATTACTTGCATGTGCTTTTCCAGAGTGTTTTGGAGCAAGCAAATATAAGGGAGTTTTTACTGCTTCGGCAGGAGAGATCACTCCATTACCTGGCTATGGGAGTATCTGATCTCCTTCAAGAGTAAATACATGGTTAGAATAGAGTGGTTGTAGTTGGAAGAGGCCTACAAGGATCATCTAGTCCAACTGAATGACCACTTCAGGGCTGTTCAAAAGGTAAAGCATGTTGTTAAGGGCATTATCCAAGTGCCTCTTAAACGCTGACAGGCTTGGGGCATCGACTGCCTGTCTAGGAAGCCTGTTACAGGTGTTTGACCACTGCCTCTGTAAAGAAAAGCTTCCTAATGGCCAGTCTGAACCTCCCCTGGAGCAACTTTGGACCATTCCCACATGTCCTGTCACTGGATACCAAGGAGAAGAGATCAGCACATCCTTCTCCCCCTCCTTGGAAAGCTGTTGAGAGCAATGAGGTTGTCCCTCAGCTTCCTTTTCTCCAATCTAGACAACCCCAAAGTCCTCAGCTGCTCCTCACAGGAGATGCCTTCCATCCCTGTCATCAGCTCTGTTGCCCTCCAACAAAGCTGTGTGGGGTGTTTCATCTGGCGTGTCACTAACTGGGACAGTATCATGACAAGGGGGACTGCTGACATGCTTGTTCCCATCTGCTTTCTCCATGCCTGTTTTCCATATGCCTAAGCCTCTCCTTGCTCCAGTGCAGCCACTCCATCTCCCCTTTTCTCTTCACTTTTCTTTCTAGTGATGCTCAGCAGTAACCTTTAGGAGCTTGGATGCTCCCTGACGACAAATGAATCTGGGCAATGCTGTGAATGGTAATAAATGGAGACTCATCTGAAGGAGATGTGATGTTAATAAGGAATAAGTTACTAAAGATGTTGGATAGGAAGAACAATGTGTGTCCGGTTAGTAGATGGGCCCACCTATGCTCTGCCCTGTGGTGGATGAAACTTGCGGCATAGGAACTTGTCAGGCCCTCCTGTCTTTCCGTTGGTGACTCTCTTTCTCCAATACCCATTCATCCATAGATACAACAGTGGTGGTAGGAGATCCAGAAAAATGGTGCTCCAGAGAAATCCCAGATCCATGCTCAGGATGTAGATCAACACCTTGAGTTGAGAGGTTTAGTGCCAACATTCAGCGTTACGGGCAATCAAAGAACAAGTGAAAGGGATTGCCAGGATTAGAAGAGAGATTTGGGGATTGCCGTGTCGGAGAGAATGCTCTCAGTAATGAAAAGCTGACTTGAAGAATAATAATTAGCACTTCTGTGATTTAAATTTCATTGCCTGAGCTCGGAGTAATGGGAAAATAGATCAGTCAAGGCTTTTTATCTAACAAGTTTTTAAAGGAAGCCAGCTTCATGTCTAATTAGTGAGAAGTTCTCCATGGTGCCATCTCTTATGCTTCCAAGGTCTAACACACGGTGTTTTCATGACAGTTGTGGCTGCAGCATGGGAATATTTACTTAAAATAATGTCCTTTAAAAACATAGGAAGACAAACTTGTGTATGGATTTATGTATTGGACAAGCTGAACTCTTGTTAGTGACCTCAAGAAATTCCCTAAGGGGTCTCCATGCTGTGTGGTCTTGTTTTTCTGTTGCTTTCTGATGGTGGAAGGGAGTGTTAAATTCCATCTTGTCCAGCACTGAAGATTCAAGCTTTATTGTTACGGCCATTGAACCTGATTAACAGAGGAGATGACTGCTACTTGACAAAATAATCCGTATTATTTTTGTTCTTGCTTTATAGCTATTAACTCAAATGTCTGCAATATAAATGTAGGGTTGAAAAAGCTTTCTGGACTCATTGGTGTCCCTGTTAGTCCTCTGGAGACATCAGGTTATTCCATCCTGAGACGAGTAACCTTTGGAGGTGTGAATCGGACAGCCTGAAGTTGCTATGGGGATATCAGCTCATTTTTGTGCACTGGGAGAAAGATTGAGACACATAACATTAGCCTTTTTATTCTTGCATCTCCCCTGAAGTTCATGGTGTCCTGTGGAGAAAAAGTATTAACTCGGATAAATCTGTGCTAATGAGTCGAATTAAAGCCCCAGCAAAGACTGGAGTAATCTATAGCTTTCACAAGAGAGTAAGGGCAGGTTTGGGAATTCCATATGTCTCTGGACTATTAAGGAGCCTGGGATGGCATCAGGTTCTATGTCCTGGTTAACTGGAGACGTAGCTGCAAGTTCACCCTATGTGCTGATGGGGTTGGGCTATGCTCCCTTTCTTTGTGGTACCTGTTTCTGTGGCTTTCAAGCTAAAGGGGTGGTTTTAACACAGTTTGCAGCAAATCCCACATTTTGTATCTAAACTACATTCAAGTGAAGAGAGTGTCTGCTCCATTGCAATTACTCTGGCCCTGTGGGCAATGAGTGTCTTCTGTCTGTAGCCAACAGAATATCAGGGCATCTTCTAATTCCTCCCATATTTGATAATATAACACCCCCCTCCCCCGTAAATATTTGCTCTTGTGAGCATTAGGGAGTTATGGGGGGATTCTTGAGCAATGTTTGGTCTGTATACAGGAAAAAATCATGTAAAGACTGTCTCTGAGCTGCATGTACCAGAAGCTTGAAACAGCAGAAGCAAGAGTCAGTGCCTGATTTCTCTATTGCATTTGTCCTTGTTCTGAACAATTTGTTCTTTCTAAAAAGGGAACTGTGCCCATTTTCTTCAAGCCAGCAGTATTCACATTGCTAAAATATGGTAGCAGCGTTTTGCTTGGATAGATGGATGCGTGTGTGCGCGCACACGGAAAACCCCCAGATAAACCCAGGTTTCTGTTAACTCTTTAATTCCAGCAGGCAAATGGGAAATCTAAAGTCAAGCTTTTCACTCTGGGATAACGGATTTCTGCCTGACCTATTTAGGAGAGAGAGGTGTGAGCTGGAAACTGCTTTGAGGTGTCTATAGGAATGAGGTCTTCTCTTGTATTGTGACCTACTGGTGGCCATTGGTATGCTCTGACCATCTCTTGCAGGGATGTAATGGATGTTTGATGCAGAAACAGTGGTTTTTTTAGCAGTTGCTAACCCCAGATTCTGAAGTCTCTTTTGCTTCTCACAAAAACTGGGAAACAAACTTAAATATATCCATACTGTGATCCTGAGGGTATTTCTGTTGTGTTTGCAAACCTCGGAAACTACTTTTGTTAATGTAGTGTTTGCCTCTATGAGGACATTGTTCTTCCCTTTTAAGGAGCAGTTCTGTTGTCAGTTCTGCAGGAAAATTGTGTCTTGGTGCAGATGCACTTAGCTGTGCAGGTAGTTGGTCCCTATATGTCACCAGGAAGCATTGACTAAAATGTCTTCAGATGCATGGGTCAAGTTGGACATCCTTGTGCTGGAGAGGGTTGAGATTCGCCTTGTCCGGTGCCATTTTACATGGCTATTATGGACCATTCCTGAACTTTCCACTGCAGGTGCAAATGTAGTACAGGGAATTTTTAAAGCTTCTTCTCAAGCTGCTGGCATGGCCAGAGGTACTTGCGATTTCATCATTAGTAACGTCACTTTACTCATTGTAAACCTTCAGTCTTTAGTCAGTGGCCATCCCGTTAATACCAGCGTTGTTTCTAATCTGCTGTGCTTCTGGATTTGGAATCTGCTTGGTTAAGGCAGTGTCGCTGGGCTGATTCACTTTGCAGCCATGCAGGTTGTTACCTGGTATTTAATAACAAAAAGCATATCTAAACCCAGTCCTCCCTAGTTAGAAATCCAGAACTGAAGAAATCCAAAGTAAATAGACTATTGACTTGCAAAATGAAGTCATAGAGGAAAACATCCATTGAGGCTGATGCTGTTGGAGTAAAGGAGGCTGATTGTGAAATAGATATGAACTCAAGTGTCTCATTAAGTTCTGCAGTTCTACAAAAGCTGTTGCCACAGGGAGGAAGAACTTGGGGTGAATTACTGCTTGTTTAGCGCATCTGCCAGTCAGTGCTGTGGTGAGCGCGTTGCATCAGTTCATAGAGTAGCCGGTAGTAACCAGGCCATCCCACTTAAATGTCAAACTCCTTGCTGGAAAATGTGTGAAACTGCATAAACATTCTTTCCATCTTGTTAACGCGTCTTTCACAGCGTTCCTCGTTTTGCTTGATGACATCAGTTCTCGGAGATACAGAGGAAGGCTTTAAAAATATCTCCTGGGCAATGTTGGGTGATGCTTACTTAATGAGTTTAGTTATTCTGGAGGGTTGGTCCGTTGCTGGTTCTTCCTCTAATGCAGTTTTTGAGTCTTTCATTTCTCTTTCTTACTGTCTTTTATGCACAGATTTGATTTTATTATCCATAACAGGGCTTTGGGATAGGGCTTTTATCTGTTCATTTGACTTCGTACAGTGAGAATCTGCAGTTCTCTGCATTCTGTAGGTGTTGCTGTAATGTAGGTAATGTAGGTGCTGTAACCTGGGGGGTGAACAGCCACCAGTGACTTTGGGGAATGCCAGCCTCCTTAATTTCACTGTGAATCAATCTATATAATTTGAAGCTTTGTCTAGAAAGAAGTATTTTGTACTCTGAAGGCGAGACAATAGAATTCTGCATCTGTTTTGTGTTTGTAGGCAAGTCACTTCTAAACTTCTGTCTCCTGGTTGCCTTCGTCTGTAAAATGGAGATAACCTCAGAGGGTTGCCTTGAATATTCATCAGTGATTTATTGTATGCTGCTGAAGGAATGTGTTACAGGCAATGTTAATGACGTTTATTGCTCAGCCCGCTGATTGGGATTTCAAGCATCTGCAGTCTCCACACTGAGCTCTAGTAAATTCTTAACTGGCCTGTAGATGACAGTAATAATTCCAGTTTACGTGGGGCTTTTCCTTTGGAAGAGCTCCAGAGAGTTTTATAAACTGGAATGCAAACCATAGTGTAAATATTGCCTTAGCAGCCACCAGCTATCGGCGGGGTGCTGTGTGATGGATATTGCAATGCAGCTGGCAGCCTCATGTGAGAGCATAGAAGTAACACTGCAAGCAGTGGAGGTGACACAGGCAGGGAACACAAAATGACACTGCTGGAATTGTGATTTTTAGCTTTGATGTGATCAGCGATTCCTGGAGATCAATGGCTCTCATGTGAAACACAGCATTTTTGTTGCAGTGCTTTGATATTGGTTCAATTCCAGTTGAGTAGAAACAGCTCTGCTAGCTCCCAGGGGTTGGCTTCTTGCAGAGCGCGTGCATTTCTGCATGTCTTCATTCAAATACCATCGTACCACAATGTGATTTCAGTGGTTTCTCAGGGTGCTGCAGCTGTCTAATGTCCTCTTATGTAGGCAGAAGGCACAGTCACTTGCTCTGTACATCCAAAAGACTGGAAAGTGTATCCCAGATAACTTACTCTTAAACTGGAAGTCCCATTAACCCTAAATCCTTTCAGAAAGTGTAAATTGGCTAAAAACTGGTTGTGTTTGATCGTGTTTGTTCACTGGCTGTTGGAGCCTTGGCTTCTCCCCTGAACTGTGGGCACCGAAGTTGGTTTGTCTGAAGTTGAATGTTGTTATTGTAGCTCCCAGGCACTGTCACAGGAGAGAGATGGCAGATTCAGAAGTGTGCAGGGATGCTTGTCTCACAGTATGGTAGGGAAGCCAGACCTTGTGTAAGACTAGCTTGGACGTATTGGTTAGCTCCTCAAAGGTAGGTAAGACAAAACAGTGCCACCATGTACAGCATTATCTGCCAGACCAGTTAATGTTCAAGTAGACCAGACACAGGGCTCAGGGTTGTCAGATCATGTAAGAGGTTCATCTCTTGTGTCCCATACAGGAGGAACATGTGTTTTGGAGAGGTTTTTGTGATGTCTGAGTGCTGAAGCTTCAAGGTCTCAGAACCAATACTGTCTTTGTAGTCTTCTTCTTTGTAATCTTTCCTTCAGTTACTTTTGAACGCGTTGGCCAGGCTAGATGGTTGCAAAAGCTTGTTTTCCTTAGAAAATAAGGTTAAAGCTGAACCCTAAAGTATGTGTAACACTTCAAGGGGAGAGAAGCTTATTGAATTCAGACGCTTGTTTGGCACTGCTCATCCAAAGCTTGCCTGGTGTAGAGAAGAGGTTGCATTCTATCATCTTTAGGCTTGGTCTAGGCAACCCACTATTGCTGTTTGGAGTACCCTGGACTAATGGAGACCTCAGCAGTCAATAGCACACAGTTTGAGGCTTGGCTTCCTGCCTGGCTCTATGCGTACACCAATCTTTACAATAATCTTTGCAATACAAACAAATCACAAAGTATAGTTATAGCCTCGTGGATGAATTTATAGTTTCGGTATGTTACATTGCTAGGACCATTTTAAAACCTGTGTCACCGATTCTGGTCTTTCCAGATATTTAAAACCCCATCAATCCTATATTTTGCTGGGCCTCACCTTTCATTAAATATATATTGATAACAGTCAATGACTGCATTAATGTTTAATCCAATATGGTTTTCAGTTTAGGATCCCATTCATTTATATTGCTGTAATCGATTCTTCCTGGGCATAGTGTGGTAATTAGAGGCCAGACTGATTTGCAAGCATTACTGTGACATGTGTAGCCAACCTGCCTTGTTTTAATTCTTCCATTACCTTTCCTTATGACTTTAATTGTGCACCATCTCCAGCAGGACTGCGGAAGGAGGAGTGTGATCTTCTCATTTGCATGTTAATGGCACTTTGTCTGGGAAGGTGTTACAGGGATTCAAGCAGTGCTATGCAGGAAAAGATAAGGCATCCAGTATGCAAGCAACTTGGATGGCAAATGGTTCAGATCTTGCTAATAATAAGGGTCCTTTTTTCTTCTGATATAGTAAATGCACCTTTCAAATGGACAAGGCAATTGGTGTGATTTAGGAAGAGAATTGTTATGGAGAACAGCTTCCTGTAACCAGCATCTATCTCCTCCTGGGAAGGACGGGCTTGTAACTTGCGTGTCCTTTTTAAAGGAAGGATGTATTGATTATTAATGTGTTGTAATACCTAGAAATACTTGGAAGAAGCTGTACACTGAAACGAGCTGGGTTTCTCATGTGTTAGATGTGTTGCTAGAAGTGTGGGTTGTTCTCGGGAGGCAAAGGACACGTATGGGTTATATTGTGAGGCTTGCTTAGCATTGGAAGGCTTTGAAGTCTCTGACATATTATTCTCCAAATTATGGTTTTAAAGAAGAACATTTATCAATTCATCTAACCCGGATGTGGGTCCCAGCGTGCCTCAATGTATGATTGGTGTCATTTGTCCTCTTGTAAAGGACAAGCTCATAATAGCATTTTGGCTGTTCCTGGGAAAGTAAAAATGCTCTCCATCGCACTTCCGCTTCTGTGTGTGAGCAGGCACAGAAGTCCCTGTAAATATCAAACCCACATCTCATAACACTTCAAATCCATCCTCACAATTCCCTGCTCTGCTTTTTGCAAGAAGCCTGAGCCACGTGCTTCAACTTGCTATCAGAGTTACTGAGCCCGGAGGGATTGCCATTCTCTGCAGATAGGACCCTGAGGAAAATGGGTGGCATGGGAGTAACAGCCTGACTTTTCCATTTAGGAACAGTTGGATAAGCCTCAAGAGGGGGGATTTGCTGCTTTAAATGAAGGGCAGCATCTTTTCACTGCCTCTTGCTGCCGTGTGTTGCTACAGCATCCCATGGCCCATCATTGCATCCTGTGCATACACAAAGCACAGTGTCCATGTGAGAGCAGAGCTCGGCACTTACTAGTGGGTGACAACAGGTCATGGCCACAAAGATGCAAGGAAGGCCAGGTAACAGCAGCATTTATGAGCAGGGGAAAGCCCAGTGGGTGTTTGCAGGGAGGTCTGGCCACACGTGAAGGAGAGAATGACTGACACTGCTGCTTTTGTTGAAGGCAATTAGTGGGATGTAGGGTAGGCTGTAAAATGAATGTTAAAAGTAATAATGAGGGGTTGGGAAGCCAAGGACGGAAGAACAACAGGAAACCCTGAAGATGTAAAGAAGGAAAATTGGGAAGATTGTCCTTTGATGGGATTCTTTTTTGTGTGGATGCTCGTGATCCAAGATGAGAGCTGTCAAGGCCAGAGAGAGACAATGGCAATAACTGAGATATGAGAGGATGCTGCCTTGGTTTAATCCTGAAGGGACTTTTATTTATTTTATAAGGCTTCAGTGATGCCCTTCCACAGGAAAGAGCTCTCTTTCCAGTAGAGATTAAGCCAGTTCTTCATGTGAATGACCTGTGTGAACAGTGAAGATGCTGGTTGGGAAGAGCCTTCCTCTGGAGCTAAGAGAGGAGAGGGTTTAAGAAGAGGTGGATGATGTCTGGTTTAAGCTGGAAACCTTCCTAAATAAGTATTGGCTACTGGAGCTTCAGAGCTGCTTTTGCTGTCCAGGAGTCCTCCAACCTGTAGAATAAGGAAAAATAGTACTTCCTTGCTGGTCACCAGTTTCCCATCAGCTTTATCAGTTCATTCTGCCTGCAGAATGTTAAAGTGGGATAGAAAGTGTTTCTACTGGACTCTGGGGTGCAGGTGGCACGAAGGCATTAGTGACTAGGGGAGGATTTGGGCAGCGGGATGTGGCCTTTCTGCATGAAGAAACAGTGAAGACCCTTAAGGGAGGGCTGTGCCACCATGGGTTACTTTCCTCCAGCACCTTAGAGTGGGTAGGAGAAGCTAAAAGAATAATTCTCTATTTCGGTAGCTGTAACCTTGTTATCATGGTACAGATTTAGAGTTACTCTTAATGATGAGGAGAGGGGAGAAATGAACATGCTGTTTATGCACAACTTGCTCTCCATTTACAATTTAAAGGGTGTACATATGGGCATGCATGTGGTGGAATGTGTACTTGAATACTCCCTCCATGCAATAGTTAAATGCCAAGTAAAGCTTTCAAGTTGTAACTCTGACCTTTTGAAAATGCAACAAGCCTCTTTCAGTGTGATGGATCCAAAAAAGATGCGGTATATTCCCTCTAAGCACAACTCTTATTTGTTGTTGGAGTCTATGCAACCTCATACAAAGAGAACTCAAATCATGCATACTGGGGTACCAACAAGTAGCAAGTAACATAAGGGAGAACAGTCTGAGAAGTGGGCAAAGCAGAAAAGCCACATTCATAGGGTCTGTAACACTCCCCTTGTGCTCTTAAATAACCCACTGGTGTTCGGGTTAGTTTCATGTTTGAATTATTGGTTGCAGTCATGTAACAGCATGATGAACGAATAATTTCATTCTATATTTAATGGTGGATTCCTAATCCCTACATGCTCTTCATAATCAGGGTCTGGATCTGTCCCAATAGTGCATTTGTATTGAGGGTGAAGGGGACGATGTTTGTGACCATTCTTGGACCTTATTTTGCTTTAGGGAAGACACAAGAGGACACAGACCTGCTCCTAAGAGCGCTGCCCTGTATTCACTGACTGCTTAAGTGTAATAAACGTACAAAGAAATGCTTTCTGTGTGATCCCTGTTATCTGCAGCTCTTGCATTGTACCTGGGAAGTCTCATTCAGTGCTTTACCCAGATTTGTGGGAGGGGGAAGAGAGATTACTAGTTGCCAAGAAAGGAAACTCAGAGCGATTGGCATGAGAACTTGGAGCTGCCAGCAGTAACCCCGGGCAGTATGTGAGGCTACTGCAGAGCAGCAGGAATAGAGCTGTGAACCAAAGCAGTGGATTAGTGAGCCCACAGGGGAAACTTGGATTTCCCCACTGGAGGTGAAGTTCTTCACTCCCAAGTCTACAAAGGCTTTTTTCTGACGTGGAGCACTTGTCTTTGCCACAAGCCAACCTACGTTTCTATGCCAAAACAATGCTCAAACCTGTCCCCTTGTACTGCAGCACAAATGGGGATACTTGACACTTAATGCCTAATTTTCCCTGATTGTCTTTGGTGTTTTGTGCTTTTGACAGTGAAACAAAAGCCTATTTGTGACTTACAAATGCGTGTTCTATTAGACCGTTGTGTTAGCTGGGCTTGTAGTGACTGCTGTTAAGTCTGGCTTTGAGGTTTGCACCCAAACC
Source organism: Micropsitta finschii (assembly GCA_034783455.1). Classification (NCBI taxonomy): domain Eukaryota; kingdom Metazoa; phylum Chordata; class Aves; order Psittaciformes; family Psittacidae; genus Micropsitta; species Micropsitta finschii. The sequence continues at coordinate 18,137 of JAVHNF010000300.1, read as the reverse complement.
CCATTTGTGCTCAGTGTTTAAATTCAGATTCCCAGATCCAGTGCACAGTCGCGAAACCCTAAAGCTCCTGAGGTTGTCTCTGTAGGTAGCTGGTGGGTGTCCTTCCAGGGTTAGGCATCATTCTTACTGCTTTATTCTTCTTATTGTCCCCTGTGGGCTGCATTTCCCCTGCCCTTGTTTTGCTGTGCTGGACATGGATGCTGCTCTGTTCGGTGTTGCTGGCTGGGCTAATGTCTTGGTGTTCCACCATCACCTGCCTAGACATCTTTATCCCAGATTCATCCTGTATCCTTCTGTGCTTTCTTTTTCTTTGTCTGTTCCATCCAATAACTTCTTCCTTTTTGTATTCCTAACCCAAATTTACCTCACAGTTTCTTTGAATGATTTCTTTTTTCCTTTAAACCTAGATTTTTACAGCTACAGCTTGTTTCCTTTCACCATCATCTGTAGCAATTCACTGTACATCATCTGTAGCAATTCACTGTACATCATCTGTAGCAGTTCACTGCCAAGTACTGCCAGCTCAGCAAATACCCCAGTCCAGATGAAGCCAGTTCTGCAAACCTTGTTACCCTGCCTGGATTCTTCACCACCACAGCAGCTTCTCTTCTGCTGTCTATCATATATGCATCCAGCTGTTGAAGTTGGCTCAACTGAAGTTGTTCTGCACATGGCTATTGCAGAGGTTGTGCTAATGCTGCAAGGGGGGAGCAGCACAGATTAACAGTGAAGGTTTCTCTTGGAGAGAAACTAAATAGAGCACAGAGTAGCTTGAAAAGGTGGTTCAAAGCTGGGATTTGTTCTTGGAGTTAGCTCACTGCAATAAAATCATGCAAGTCATTGCCACCCCTCTGTTTTCAGAGAGAGAACTGCTGACTTCTTAAATCTGCTTTCAAATCTAAGTCTGAATGTGTCTGCCAAAGTTCCTTGCATAGATCTTTGCAGGATGGGTGGGTTTTGTCTTCAGCGCAATACATATAGTGACTGTTGCATAGGGAACCAAAAAGTTGTCTTGTATTCTCACTTTTAGTCTTGGTCTTTATCTTTGTCCAAAACCAGGACAACCTTTTGAGGCTTTTTTTTTCCCTGCTGAAAGGGTGATATGCACAAGAAAAATCATCAGTTTGTTCTCTGTTTTGTGATGCAGTCCTGGATATCCAGTTTTCAGTCACATGTAGTGTAGAAATACAGATAGAGAGGTATAGAAATAAATATAGAACTTCTCTAGAAGTCCTTTCTCTGCTTTAGATGAGCTCTGTTAGACATGGATTCTGTTTATAACTGATGACAATGTGCTGTGCAATAGGAGTGGGTGCTTATGCTTTGCTTTATACTTGATGGGAATGTGCTGTGCTAGGGGCAGCAAGGCCACGCTTGCATTTGGTAAATGACAAATTGAAACATGAAGAGGGAATTCTGTATTTCACCAAACGAAAATGCCTTATGTATGCTGAGTTTTGGATTATAAGTAGTCTTTCTGGGTAGACTGCCTGTTATTTTGAAGGACAAATGGTGGCAGTCCAAATAGTTTTGTGTAGAACTAGAGAAATGCATGGAGTGAACAAGTGAGATGCTTCACATTGCCATAAAGCATACTCTGGCTTGTGCCATCTCCTTGGATAAGCTGTATCCTAAAGAGCAGTGTCAGACTATGTATGTAAGATGCTGCTAATGAAGTCTTTTTTTTATGGCTGAAACACCTTTCCTTCAGGATTATGCTTCAGGATCTGGAACACCTGAGTGTAACCAGCTGGCATTAGCCTTGGGACAGAGTCTCCTGGTCAGGATGAAAACCATTTGCTCTGCACATCCCTTCAACTCGAAGGAGTTAGTACCGTATGATGTCCCACAGCATGAGCCAGCTCCAGTGTAATACCTTAAACAGAATTATTCTTGCTTGGTTTTGGTTTTCCTTTTGTTTTCCTTTTTCTTTCTGAGCCTGTCTCTTAATTCCACTTTGCCCTTTGCTTTCTCCTTTACCCATCCCTCCCCACATCCACCCATGTTTGTAACAATCTAGAAATGCTTTGGACCACAAACTGACCATCAAGTCAGCAACCCTTGCAGGGAAGGGATACGGCAAGACCAGTATGCTGGGGGATGCTCTGGCTGGAGCCCTGTGCAGAAGAGGCACAGCACCAGCTTTCTGTCGTGGGTCCTTGGAGGTGGGAGCAGAGGGCAAACTTA